>CAAKHC010003657.1:41200-94280 GCA_901007825.1 Macroramphosus scolopax | reverse complement strand
TAGAGACACCCGTTAACTGCCTTAATCTCCTGCCGTGCTCTGCTCAAGAAGCAACATTAACTCTTACTGCACCTGCATTTGACCGGCTCCTGCAGCATCTATAGTTGAAGCCTCATTAACAAGCTTACGTTATCACTTCCATTCTTCCTTCTCGGCTGTACTTTAACTCGTCCCCGGTGTATTCAGTGTGCATAGTAGCATTTGTTTTTGGAGAGGGGGGCTTACACAGCTACACAGTTTGACTTCTTTGTCTTGTACTGAGAACTGTTAAGCTGACAACCTCAGGATTTGTTTCCTTTTTGGACCAAACACAAACAACAAGAACTTGGACAAGAACGTATGCGAGAGAAGCACAATGGAGGCCGGCTGCTCGATGGGTGCCTCCGCTGGAGCTAGTTGCTGCTGACAAGCTCCCGACAGCCCACTGCAGGTGAAGCCACGCAGTTTCTTTACCGTGTCTTTCTCGTGGAGCTCACGTTAGAGACCGACTGCGGCCTGTTGAACAGACAACTCGCTGTTTTCTTGTCTTGAAAAAGTCTGACGAAACAGAAACAGATGTACAAATTGCGAATGTTGCAAATGTAACATGTCCACACTGAACAGGAGACAAAACAGACATTTCGTTGGTTTGCCCAGTGGGAATAAAAATACTAACCCTGGCTGTGCTTTCATCTAATCCCTCTATAATTTTCTCAACATTATTAATCAACCAGCTGTCATTTTATTGGTACAAATACCGGTTGCAATAACCAGTTGCACAAAAACATTCGGCGCATGTTCAGTAACATGAGTTTTATATCAAAGCTTTGTGTCTAACAGTTATCTGAAATTAATCGACTTCCCTCCAGCTCATCATAATTGGGGTTTCACCCGGGCCAAGCTATATATATATATATATATATATATATATATATATAAAAGAAGAAGATAAGATGTCACTATTGGATGCAAAAGGAAAATATGGGTCTATATGAAAAGACAGTAAAACAAGTTAAGTAGATGTAATGCCAATTATATTATTAATTCAACAAACTAACAGGTTTCCCTCATCAAACATGGATGTATTGATCGGGTCGATCTTAATCCGATCATTGTTAATATACACACTGGGACACACACAAACACTTACGTGTCTTACAGCTTGAAAACATAAAGTCTGCAGAGCAGTTAAAGACTCTCCGGCCATTTCTTGGCTCAAGTGCGTGCTTGCCTTTGCATTAGCATACTATATACTGATTGCTGAAATAACGACAGTCGTACAACCCGTGTGTCTTGGTGGTGAGTTTACACTGTTTAAATCATCCGGGGGTGTGATTTGTTTCTCGCTGCAGGTACAAACAACGCGGAGCGTGGCAGTCAGATTGACGCTCGATGAAGAAGCGACGCGATCGATGTCAGGCTTCCTCGTGTTGGACATTCCTGGGTTAGCCTCTCTGTGACAAACTGGCTCCGACAACACAGTGGCGTGCCGTGCGATAAAGGGATACCCTAGCGAGACAATGGGGCAGATGTTGCGGTTCGTCACAGACTAATGGCGCCCTGCGTCTGGGTCTTCCATTTTGATGTGTGTCTGTTTTCACTGCCCCTGGCTCCTTTTACTGTGGCTCCGTCTCCCCTGGATCTGCACTAAGAATAGACCTCAGGGTGTAAACAGGCTGTTGGCTTGTGTCTTACTATGATGCTGCACCAAAGCGGTTCATGTGAACTGTAATCCTCCACCTGTTGTACCACATGACTGCTGGCGCCGGACGACTTCACCTGACTGTTGCTTATTTCTTACGCCGCACACTTCATTGTGATACCTGTTTAATTAATGAGGCAATACAATGCATTAAGAGGACATTCAGGGGCTGATATGATGTGTTTGTCATTGCAATATGTGCCTAAAAACATGACATGTGCTGTATATATCTACATACATAACAAAACGTAAAGGGCTATAATGACATCATCAGTCTGCCGCAGCAGCACAAAATGGCAAATCCTGCACATCTGCATTCATGGGAGGTCGTGCCGTCTCTCTTCCACTTCACTCTCCAACATACCTATATCTGGCCCTGATGAGTTTATGTGCCTCAGCGTGTATCGTTGCCAACAGGAAGACAAATATTACATCAGCATCAACATATATGTCGGCGATTATCTACGCAGACTTTCGGTCCATTCCTCTGTATTATTTTGGAGTGCAATCTCAATGTCAGTACATATTTATTTCCACTGCTTTGGGTGTCTGTAATGCCCCGAATTATCAAATGAGATGAATCAATCCCGATTTAATGCTTAAATGATATTTTAAATCAATTTACGGATAGAAAGAATTCATCCAACACCGTCATTTGTGTGCCTGCTTCATGAGACTGCCTCTATCTCACCAGTCTTATAATAACGGGAGATAACATGCCCCACAACACATCACGCCGAATGAAAAGGAAGGCACGGAGGATCTGTGGTTACAGCGGTCACATGCCGAACACAAAGTGCTTTCATGTAAGATTCCACCAACACAAAAAATAAGGAACAATATCTACGTAAGCGAGACTGATGGATTGTGATGGTTACCGAGAGACGGAGGGCTGATGAATTAAATCAGGAAAGTCTAGACCTCCGGCGGAGTGAGAAAGAGAGCGAGAGATACTCACAATGTGTGTGTGTGAAGAGGCAAAATGGGAAAGAAAGCTAAAAGGGAAAAGGGAATGCAGAAAGCCCTTGGCCCCCTGCCTGCAATCTGCAATCTGCTGATGGCGAGGCTCGTGACGAGGAGGTGCACAGCATCCATTTTTAGCGATGAGGTCATCTTTAATTAACAAAACAAAGAGAGTCAGCTGTGTCACTCCAATCTGTTATCTGCACCCATGCTCAAGGACACCAGTTATCTCCATATAATTCAATCTCTTTGAATGAGGGCTTATCGACACATTGGGGGGCATTCTTGATCGCAGCCAATAACGGAGCTCTTACATAAACAGGGGAGTGGGATGCCTCCGACCCTGATTGCAGAAGAAAGCAGGATATGAGGGAAGTGGAGAGGTATGTGACGGGAGAGGATAGAACAGCAGAGGAACATCCACATGTCATGTAGCTTCGTAAGCTGCTTGGGCGAGCGGGCAGGAGGAAACTGGAACCAAAATAAGGGCAAAGATCAAATGGCTATTCTGTTCTGAGTCCAACAGCGCCGGCATTACGTGACATCATTTCTGTGTCGCCCTCAGTCCTGCTTCCCTCCTCCTCCCCTCCACGTTTGATCCCTCTTTCCTATCCTCTTTGTCTTATCTTTTCTTCCTCATTCGACTGCAATCTCTTCTCACGTCATTGTTCCTGCCAATCCTTATAATTCGGTGTTGCTCAGTGGTTTCTTGGTAACATCAGGTGTCAGACGGCCGTGATGCAACACAGAGGCTCACAGCTTTTGATTGGCATTAAACATGCATGTGCGTGAGAGTTGTGGGAAGCACAGTGCAGCAGCGCTGATGAGCACATTGGAAAAGAAAAAAAAAAAAAAAAGTGTCCCCTCAGCACAACTGTGATTTAAGGACAAGGCATCCAATTTGGCAGATGACAAAACAATAGGGGGATTGTAGAAATGTGATGATGGAACGCAGACGCAGTTTGAATCCAGTCAATTGGAGCTACTTTTGGTTGGGGCCGTTTATTAGACAGATTTCATTGCAGTTTTTTGTGCCTCCGATTTTTTTTTTTCTGGGAACTCCCAGTGAAAGACAGGAAACAGAGCTAAATGATGTCTGACATTATAGTGTAGGTACGCCACTAATTATTTCCATACAGTCAAAACATAAGTAGCATTCTCCTGCAGGGGCAACAATCCTATAAGGGGTTCCCACAATGTCAAAGCAGAGGCTTGCAGTGGTCTCAGATTCTCTAAAAAAAAAAACCTCATCTGCCAATCCGACGTCGCTTTGACACTTGTTTTGGAGTGTCACAGATATTCCCTTTAAAGATCCAATGCAATGCTATTATCACATTTCTTCGTATCATCTGTGATCAACAATATCTTCTTACTCACCACGGCGGGGTTGATAAATTATTGTGGAGGAAAGCTGAGGCTGACACTAATACTTCAACACCGCCTGCCTATCTAGCTGGCTCCTCTGTGAACGCTGCCTCTGACTTGGTGTGCCATCTAGAGGCCTGTGCAAGCCCAAATGAAGTGGGGGCGCTTAGCTGAGCATTTCAATCACTGATGGGGCTTAAATAAAAGCAGGAGAGGAGGTTTGTGGTAGAAATCCCACCGGTGCGAAGCCAGTAGTCGATGCAACAACCCAAATAGTTTCCTGATCACTCGTTAGATCTTTAAAGATATGAAAGTATAATCATGAAGTAGTGTATTTATGCCAACTAATACTTGTCCATGCAGACAAACCACCAGCAGGGTTTCATTTTACTTTTCCTCCTTTTCTTGAAACATGAGGCGTAAGCAAACAGGGAGGGGTGACATAGAGGTAGATGTCTGCTCGTATGATTTAACCACAGCTAAGGCTTCATTTAACTTAAGTTATGTTATGCACGGTGCCCTCGAAAAGCCCTCACAAGCTGTGAAGCAGGGCACCGGAATTTACCTTTTTTTGAATTCACCTGCCAGCGGGGATGAGTTATCGTATTTGGAGACCGTGCGCACCGCGACCGCTCCCCTCTGCATCTGCTTTTATTCAGCGTTGAGATGATTCACTGTAATTTCGAGTGACCTCATCTTCACCTACACTTCATCTGAGTCAGTGTCCCTCTTGCCATACTGGCCTTGTAGGAACAGGTGATCCCTCTCTGTCTGCTCCATCTGTATATCTGGCACCGGCAGCGCTGGGACTTTTCCTGTGCTAACTCGCAGGGACCAGATCTTGCCAACAACGTCAGCGTCTGCATACCCCCCGTCACCAGCTCTAGGTTTTAGTAGCAAAGACAGGATGGCAAAAAGAGCCCCCACGAGTGAGTAGGTGGAGGTGGTTTGAGTCATATATGTTAATATGTAGATCCACAGGACTGGTGTCACATCATGGTGACGTGTGTTTAGGAAACCTCCAATCAAAGATCATTTGATTGTAGCAGGATTTGATTTTCACATGTACCTCACGAACTTCCTCTGTTTACTTGACATGCAGAGCTCCTTCAGCACTCACGTCCCTGAACAGAATGACGGCTTCCTTGCACTCTCTCTCTCTCTCTTTCTCTGTCTCTCTCTCTCTCTCTCTCTCTCTTTCTCTGTCTCTCTCTCTTACGTAGTGGTTTCATTTTATGCAAACAGATGACTGTTTAATGTCACAGTGTCCCCACCTTCAACTTTGCTGCAAGGACGGGTCGATTGTTCTGAGCTAAGATGACGACAGCCTCTCTATGGACCTGGACTCTTAGTCATAGGAATGAGTTGCTTCAGTGATGTTCGTGTTGTCTCTGCAGAGAGGCAGGGGTTCCCCCTATGCCCTCCAATCTAATAAGGGGAACTTCTATACTCATTTCCAGCTCTGTATTTTTATTCTGGGACTCCATTAGTATCGCTGATTCATAGTTAAAAAAAAAAAGTATTTTCCTTATACTGGCCCTTTATGCAGCTCCTTCTAATTGGCCTGCTTGCAGAAGCCTGCCAAGGGGCAGCGTTCTTCTAAGTGCAGACCTGTTGGTAAGCAGGTTCTTCTGTAGATTCTCTGCAGCACGCTGACATTATAATATAATTCAGGGCCCTTTCCAATCCTCTCCGTTAGCGTGATAGCAATGAGATTTCAGCCATCGTGCAGTTCAGGCTGTTGGTATGTGTTAAAAAAAAGTTGACTGGAGCCAAATCAAGTACCTGTCTGCTCACATTCCTAAGAGAATCCTTGGCTTTGGAAATGAGGCTTTCAAAGACAGAAAGGAAAGATGGATTATCTGCGGCTGACGAAGGTTATTGTTTTCTCCTCTCGTGTCAGTGATCAGACTGATAATATGAGCAATAAGTTCAATTGTAAATCAGAGAGGACACAACAGCAGACAACACATCGCAGCCTGCTGATAGGCTGGTACAATCATTTGGTAAAGAAAATACACAGTATTTTCTTTGGCTGTTCCTGTCTGGGTGTCCTGGGAGGTCAAGCAAAAGCTTTAAATTACATTTTTTTTTCCCCCAAAAAAAACCATCTTTTAATTTCGAGTTCAATAAATAAAATATCAAACGGTTCATGAAGAGCCAAGGAATGATAACAAAACGTGATAACAACCACCCGACCGGCGGTGAGACATTTCAGGAATGAACACGGTCGTAGACAAAGGGCGTTATTCTGTGTCCGAAACTTCACAACTCTAGGGATTATAAACTCAAATTACGATGGCCCTTGCAATGATCGGACACTGCGCTGTCCTGAATATAACAGACAACGGCAGACAGCGACCAAGGCAGCTCTGAGGCAACGTTATAAATGCTTCCATGCATACGGTTTCATTTTTTTATACTTTATAAACTACATGTCCACAACCGGCCACGAGTCTCTCAGGTTTCAGCCGAACGACCCCGGTAGGCGATGCAGTGCGTAGTATCCGATCCTGGGAAGCATCCGTCTTTCTCTTGCTACTTCTGCTTGTTTTTTGGACCAAGATGTGCGACTGTGTTTCAAAAGATTCGTAACAGAGCCCCCCCCCCGGGCCAATACTGCGTAACACTTTAACCATGATTGACGGAACATTCGTCGACGGCGGCGAAAGGTGTTAAGGTTGGTAACTGAGATGCAAGCGCAGGAAATCGCAGAGAAGTTCACTCTTAGTTGAACACACATGTACTACTAGCGCTACAGCTACAATTACTGAACTCTAAATGGTGCAATTACAACAGAGATGTGATGAACAGCCGAGCTGACAGACACCTGAGAAGCGAGCAGTAAATCAAATCAGTACTTTTGTTAATTAACATTTACTGTTTCAAACTATGAAAACCTCAGGGATGAAGCAACTTAATGGAGGTTGTATGGAAACACTTGCATGAGCCCCGGGGTAGCTTCTTGGGGAGTCTGGATCGAGATGGTTCCCAAAGGAGGAGAGCTCCTCATGAGCTTACTCATGTTACTCAAAGTTCTCCAAAATAATTTTTTCAGCTCATCTTTTCTAAGCCCTCATGTTTCTTCGGGAAAAAGGCTATTATACAGTTTTGGTCTGCCCACCCAGAAGATGCATCGGAGGCAATCAAAGGAATTGCAGAGTTCTGGCGGGTTCAACTCCTGAAGGCTTTTATCTTATAATGGAGATCGTTATGCTAAGAACCATCTCAGGGTATCTGAGTGATTGTGGATTGTAGCTGTAGATCTTTTTTTGGAGTGAAAACAAGCTGAATTCTATCAGTTTCACTGCCACAGAAGATGAGGTTATTATAAGTGGTGCATGTCCTGGTTCAAGGAATAAAAGGAGTACCTGGACACACGTGTGTTACCTGATGAAAACCTCCTGAGTCCATCGTTTCCAGTTCTTTGTTCTTCTTTGTCTGGGTGCACTCGGCAGCGGGTTCAGCCCGTACTAGTCGTAGCTCTTGTTCTTCCTTGTTGGTGGTGATGATGACTTGAAAGCTTCCTGCTGTGCTTATGCTGTTTTTCTCATTGATCTTCAGTTCACTGCTTGTTCAAAAAACGTGTGGTTCCAAGAGCCGACTTATCAAAGGAAATAATGTTGCCTCTAGTTGCTGTCTGTTGAGGGCTTGAAGGATCGTAGCTGTCTGGGTTGGTGCTCGGGTCCAGCGGTCGGGGCAGCAGGTGAGGGGATCCGATATTCATCCTTTACTTCCAAATGTGTTGATGATGTGAACTTTGGACACCCCGCTGATTTATTGACCAGAATTCCTTCAGCGGTCTTGAAGACAGAGTTGGTTGGGTTGTTTGAGGGTTTGTGCTGTCTGTGTGAAAAAAAAAAAATGAGGGGCCTTTTCTCCCAAGGCAAAACATTCTGGGTCCAGAACCGGATGGTGGTGGGAACACGGAGGGCTGCCAGTAGAGCATCATGTCCATATGAACAATGAGATCCATGAAGGGCTCAGCTGCACTCTGTGCACATGAAAGCAGGGAGGCTATCTCCCAGCTGCTCTTGACCTCAAGCAGAAGATTTGTGGCAGACCAGGGAGAATCCGTCAAGAAAACATGCCGTTTTTTTTTTACTCCTGACAGGACCGATAACTTGGCTATTTTTCGGGGAATCGGAGACGGAGGTTTTGTCTCTGATGGTTTCTATTGATATGAGAGGGACAGGGTGGTCCTCCAAAAGGACCTGATTCCCCCATAGCCTCCTTGATACACAGAAAGATGGCAGATAATGTTGCAATCGAGACAGAGAAAGGCGGACGAGGTCAAACAGGAACACGGAAAAATGAACCTTGTGGTTTCAGAGGCAGTTTGAGGGAAGGTAGAGTCGCTCGATCCATATTGGACAACGGATATTGGGTCATATTCTGACACATACCACTGACAAAGAACAGGACCGCCATGGATTCTTGTCTTTGTGTAAGAAAATGTGACTCTGATCAGTCTGATCGGGATGTTTATAGCTAAAGAAACAGCAAACGGGATAAACCCTACAACCCCATATTTTGAGCAGAAGTGTGACATCATTTGCGAAGATTACATCAAGCAGGATGGAGTCAAATTAGCAACATTTATGGATATTAGCTCCGAAGCAGAAACCATTCACTGTAAAGATATCCACGGGGCTGTATGATTGCATCCATTCATGTAGGAAGCTGTTAATGAGCTTATTAACATGGGTGAAACTGACACCCGTCTCGTGGAAAAACTTAACGCATTCGGCGATAAAATTAAATAATATTGTCGGTTTCGGAGGAAAGAAAACTTGCCCTGACGTTCCTCCACCGAGGGGATCGAATGTGTGGAGGATTCTTACTGCTGATGCTGCTGCAGGAGGGTTCTGAAGTTACTCCATCATTTGACTCGGTGAAGACGCAGTGACACACACGGCCATTAACTTAAAAACAACGTACGACTCGTCTCCTGCGTTTGGGTTTCAGTGCAACATGATTTATCTCTGTCCCATTTTAGACGAGGCAGTTTGAATAGACCGACAACAATGCTTCCAAATGAGCAGAATTCTCTCAATTGTCACTTCTATCAATACGTAGCTCAGGAGAGATGCAGTCTCTTCTCAAGTCTAGACAGCTCTTACATAAAACTACGGCTTTGGGAGCCCGGTGGAGCGTTACTTTGCACATGGCTGAATGCGTGTGCTTTGCATGCATGACTCATGCTCAGCACGGATAAGTACCTGCGTATATATCTGTCTGTTCATCTTTCTCTCCTCCGATGGATGCGGATATGGCCTCGGCTTCTGTAGACGCCTTTGCCACACAATATCTTATCAATGCTGCAGAACGGAACAGTACTTACTCCACCACGTTTGTCTCGTTTGCCTCCTGATTCCGGCGCCTCGATCCGTGTCCGCAACCTTCTTGCTCTTGTCCCGGCACAACACATTAGCTGTTTTCTGCTATTGTCTTTTCAGTATGACAAATCAATGTCGTTCTGAATGATTGTGGTTCAGTGAAATGCTCCATATTCATTTCTTTGTGCTCGACAAAAACACTTCTTATTGTGACTACTACGTAGCACTGCTGACATTGTCTTACTGCCCTTATTTTGCTTTCCATCTGTGACATCAATGAAGTGGAACTTTCAGCAGCTAGTTCAAAGAGTTTATGTGCAGGTTTAATACTATAAACTGAGGAGGACAATCTATGCGCTTCACCAGCACTTAAAACATCTCGACTCCAGAAGTGTTATTTTCCAAAAAGCTTCTTTAATTAGTCCGAACACCTCACACAGCTCTTTATTTCCAACGCTGAGCCTCGACTAAGCTTTGGATCAGGTTTTCTTTCCCTATGATTGTCTAGATTGTCAAATATGGTTTCCTGTAAATCGGCCAAATAATCCTTTAGCGTGTATCCACCCTTAGATGTTAGCGAGAAAAGGCTTGAATGCAAGCTCACTGGTTCAAATCATCACACAGACTTGGAAAATATGAACAGGGGGAAAATGAAGGACTTGCTCTCCAGAAAACCACCAAGATGCCCTCGAGCAAAGCATTTATCCCCAAACTGCTCCATTAGAGCTGCTCAGTGGCCAATGGTAGAAGACTGGCTACTCAGGGGAATGTGTGTGTGCGTGTGTGTGTGTGTGTGTGTTCGTGTGTGTGTGTGTGTGTGTGTGTGTGTGCGTCTGTCTGTGAAAGTCAAAAAGGAGAACTGCTGAGAAAAGCATAGAGGAATGATTCTGCTTTGGAGCATGAGATTAGTTTGTTACTTTGCATCCACAAGGTGAGCAGGGCTCGCCGCCAAAAAACCGGACTCCTTATTTACCCCGGCGATTCGCTTTTCATTGAGAAGTCCTACGTTTTGCTCGAACAGGCCACAAGGATTATCCGTAAAGAGGCCGGCAGTGTGTACGCAGAGTACAAATCCAATAATTTAAAAATAAGTCGGCGTAAGTGTGAGAAAATTATACCTCTCATCACTATACCCTTTTATTTGCTGAGTCCAGAGAACAAGATCTCATCATTTTAAGAGGCCCCTATTATTTCATAAATCTGCCCCTGCGATCCTTTCCAAGTTTGTATCAGCAATCTTGATCCTCCTCATTTTGGAGAACAATGAAGGTATTGAGTCGCTGCAGTTTTCAGCGTTCGCAGTTAAAGCGGGCAGCCGACCACTTTGCGTACCTTGAAGACGAACCTTAAGCCGCGCCATCTAGCATTACCTGCACCTCCAAACACGTTCATCCTACACGTTCGATTTACGCACTTTGAAGTTCCTCCCGAGTTTCTCCGCCCGAACATTTTAACTTTAACCCAGACTTAAAGAAAGTTGAGAGCGTAAACAAGGCAGGCGTGACGAACAGGGGGAAGACACAAAGAGACAAATATAAAAGAAAGAGAAAAGATCTGGCTTCTAATCTGTACTACAATGTCTCTTACGGCATGATTTATAGCGGTGACCGGCAAATAGCAGAGTGAGTCACCCACACCATCTGCCCCTTCCTAACTCAATGCTTTCTCATGCCCATGCTTCATCAGCACTACTCCCAGGGGTGATGGATGGCCTGTCCATACTTCCCAATGACTACAGCTAACTCCTTCCAGACCAATATTATTAAATTCCTCGGACTCACCCCGGCCCCTCGTCACGACCATGACCACATCGCCAGTGGTCTCGATGGTCAGTAGCATTTACGGCACCTGATGAATTGCCCTGCGTCATCTTTTCCCATCCTCAGTCTAACATCTGACCTTTCTCTTCAAATCTTATTCCCCATTCTTAAATAATCCAATCATCTCACAAACATATTTATCAGTTAATCTTTCCATGACTTGGTAGGAATGAAATGTATTTTTTAATACCTGTGTAGACCTCCGCCTCTGAGGGGTCCTCCACCCGTTTATGCTGGATGATGTAGTCAGAAACCTTGCAGCCGATCAGAGGTTCCACGTCCATCCACTCCAGGGCCACCATTGTGCTCGAGGGCTCCAGATAAGGGGCGAGGCGCAAACTAATTAAGCAACACAGAGAAGACACGGAATAAGACGTGGAACTGGTAGACTTAACACACATGAAAGTAAAGTAAACATCTGTCCCCATGTAAATATGTGTGTATGTGGTCACTGGTGTAATGTGTTGTTGCCCTGTTGGAGTATCAACTGCCCACGTCTGCCTCCGTCCCGGTGAAGAACGAGAGCAAACAACGGATCTGGACAAAAACCTGTGAATTTCCCCTCTTTAATCCGTCAAAGGAGATAAAAGAACGACATTTCCATTTTTCCTGCCCTTCAGCTGTGTCTGTGAAAGTGACACGAGAGGAATGTGTTATCCCCTTTTCATGAAAAGCAGCCGGTCGGTTTCATCCTCATAGGCAATAAGACTGCAGGTTATCACCGGCCTTACGTTCTATCACGAGTCAAAGCGACGACTCCCCGGTCCTTTTCATGCCAGCAACACATGGCCCATTAGGCAACTGCTTGGTTTTGAGGATTTCTTTCCAGCTGATATCATATGATCTCCATAACATTCATCCTTTTTATGTATTGTAACTCTAAGTAATCAAGCCCCGAGGAAAAACACTGAGTCGGGAGGTGATTTCAGCGTTAACGCGTGGCTGGAGATCTCCGGCAGCGTGCTGGAATTCAAACGCAGGGCGAGGGTCAATTTACATTCAACCATAGATCCTTATAGGTCTATTGAAACAAATGGAACTGTCATATAGAAGGTAGACAGCTGTATATGTGGGTATCGTTTTATTAATATTTTATCAATGCAAATCTTTGTTTAAGCCTTGTATCTTTGTAACGGCTCAATAAAGCAAGTGACAAAACTACTTTGACAAAGCACTGCAGTAAATCAGCTATTGCTTTTGGGTCAATATCAGTGTCACTATCTGTGATGTAGTGCCGTCACTACAGTTGGGTATGCGCTCTCACTTGGCTTGCGAGAGGCCATCGTAGGCTCACCGAGTGTGTGAGCTGCATGAGGGACTTTAGGTTTGGACCCAAGGCTGAGATGGTTTGCAAAGAAGTCCCACTGCAAAGATCATTAGTAGCTGCACAGTATTTTATTGTTGTTATGCTTTTATAATTTCACAAGAGTGGTGCAAATCAGTTTTTCTCCTCACTAATTCTCGTGTACAGTTTATTTTGGATTATTTTCATTCTTAATTTATCTCATGCCAGACTCATTTCTTCAATCTTGATCTCCAAACTTCCTGCTTCCCTCTGAAAATTCACAGGGCGACCGCGGCTGGAGTGAATGACTCACAAAAGCCTCAAGTGTATTATTAGTACACCTTGAATGAGAGCATGTTCCTTTCAGAGGGTTTCCGAGGGGCCGACTGACAGCTATTAGAACTTCGGGGACTGTGCATGTGTGTACAACTTTCTCAAGTGCTCCAGGAGTCATCCCGGTCCAGGTGTATGTGTGTATATTTGTGCACACCTCCAAGTGCATATGGGAATGTGCCGGCGGTGCATCAGTGCATGCATCCATGAAATCTCTCTTGTGCATGAATTCCTAGGTGTTGCCTCACACTTACATTGGCTGCCTGAGGGGACTGCAGTTAGGCAGGCCATCTTTGCTGAAGGCACTCAGGTCACAGCGACACCAGTTATCAATGACATCGCCCTTTCCGGCACACCAGTATGAGCTCATTGTGGCGCTCTTGAAGGCCTGTAAAGGGTAACAGGTGAGAGAAATGCAATTATCTCTTGGAACATGCACTCCTCATCCATCTAAGCCCACCCCACCCCCATCTCCCACCCCACCTTCTCTTCCACTGCCCTCCATATCCCACCGCACACACAAACACACACACACACCATTGTACGTTTGTCTATACGACGACTCTCCCGTCACTATCTTTAATATACGACTGCTTATCGCCTGAAATGAACCGCGGGTGCTTACCTGTCATACGTCAGCGTACCCTGAACAGCCCCTGAGGAAGAGAGCCGAGCTGTCCTTCCCTCGCAAAGACGTCTAGAGCTCCGAATGTGTCTCACAAAGATAGATACACCGCACGCACACACCCGCACACACAGAGACCTTTTCATATCCACCCTTCCCAATTACCGGAAGCCAGGAATATCTCACTAACATCGTCAAGCTTACACAGTGATATCATAGATGTGCTGTGACTTTTATGATGGAAGTGTGAAAGCTGTGAGACTCCCCGCCTCCCCCATTCTATGCGTTTGTTTGTGCGTGTATGTGTGGATTTGTCGGCCCGTCTATGGAGGGGATGGAGGGGGCGGGTGGGGAGATGTTAGGAGATGACATCATCTCCTAACATCTCCTTGTGCTGCTTCATTAACGGGTGAAAGAAAAATCAAAGGCAGCGGCTCAGTCATCCTCTAAAAGGCAGCAAAATGCCAATACAACCGTCAAAGCAATAAAATATAATGTCAGGGCTTTCCTTAAAGCCACAGGCATGATAGAGAGTGAGTTCAAGGGAGTTCGCAAGCACTCTGGCTCCCCCTGTCACACCATGGATCAATGGAGCACTCAGTTATTTATGCACACTAACTGGTTGGCAGTGCTGCCTCATACAGACAAGTTTGGAGATGTGCTTGATCATAGTCACAAAAATAGGACACTGGAACCATGCGGAAACATTATCACCGGCTACCAGGCATCCAACAAAAAGCAGAGAGAAGCCACTCCATCCCTCCAATGCACCATGACATTCACTTATCCAAAAGCAAAGGAACTGATGAGACCACACACATCTCTGAGACAACCATGAGCGTGCCCGCGCGCACACATGCAAGTACATGCAAAACATGTGCTCGGAAACGCGCACTCAAATTAATTATTGATTTACACAGTTGGTTGTTTCATTTTTCAAATGCCAAGGAAGATATCTGCAGTATGTTGATTAGTGGAAGTGACATTTTAGATTATTTCGGGCACACTCCTGACGAGAGGGGCAGACAAGCTCAGCCGGTGTCAGGGTATACACTCAGAAGCTGAGGAGCGTTTCCACAACACTGCACTGTTGGCTGTGACGGAGACGCAACAGTCCTTCATGGGAACAGACTTTCCGAGTGACACTTGCTGTCGCTCATGGCCAGGAATCTTCAGAGTGAAAGTGACCTAAATGAGAAACATGCTAGGAAAGAATGAGAAAAAAAAAATGAAGATGCTGCTGGAGAGGCCAGACTAAATGGCACGACACGATAGAAATGAAAGAAAGGTGTGAAGAGGAGAGAAACAATTCTCAGAACCTCAAAGTATTCCCCTCTTTACTGGGGGACAGGATCAGGCGTTCCCGTTACATATCGTCCAATACAAGCCCCTAAATGAGCCTGCCCCCTCTGTTACAGGGGGGGGGAGCACTGTAATCCATGTCCATACAATAACAACCTGGCCAACCAAAAGGGGAAAAAGGTTATTACATTTCTCCCCCCCGCACGAACCCATGTGGCTAACTGCTGCCAGAAAACAACAACAGCAGGGGTCTTCCCACCTCATGTCAATGGGAAGCAGGCCACAGGCAAAGGCAACAAGGAAAACCTGGACTCAAGGTCTGAGCACGCACACAGACTAGACAAATATGAGAAACGAGAAATGACCTCAGCTGCTGGGGGCAAAGAAGAGAAAAGACCACAGGACCGCCATGCGTTTACCACCAACAGATTCCTAGAAAAAACCCATATGGCTCTGCACGCTTGACTGCATGGCTGCACATGTGAAAAATAGACAAAGCGATTACCACCGTGTTTATGTTTGAAGAGTAATGCATGCCAGTCTCCACTGGGTAAACAGGGAATCTAATTGTGGCTTAGAGAATGAAATGGGGGGTTTTGGTGGAGGGGATTGAAGGTAAAAGGGGGGATTGAGAGAAAAGCAAGAAAACATACATGTTAAATGATATTATGTCAAGTATGTGTGGGTTCGGACGGCAATATGTCCTGCTGGTGCAAGCTTGGGTCAGTAAGTAATTGACTTCGGTGAGTTAAATAGAGACGTGGAAAGGCCCTGGAGAGAGTATTTCTACCATGTAATCAATGCAGATATCCTGAAAGGAGGAGGTTACCCTATACTTTATTGATTACCCATAGATGCACTTACCAGAACAGTATAGATCCATAGATCCATTCGGTCTTGGCATGATAAGGATAAGAAATAAACTGTGTAAAAGTAAGTGCTTTCAACCGGCGGGTCCGACCTAAGAACTGCGTGTATCAATACGTTCCCAGACCTGACTGATCCGATTTCGGGAACTGGTGATGCCCCTACGGTTACAATAACACATAATTCTACCGCCTAAACATATATGCCACAATTCATCTCCATTGACCTTATTGATAGTGAGCAAATTGAGCTGAAATGTAATCAACCCCTCCTTTGAACTGAAGACAAGATCAGCAAACTGCAAGGCTACTAAGCATCAGCAACAACTACAGCCGCAAAAATCCCGAAGCCTTGACGTCATTTAGACCCTGCAGACTCACTGGCACCAAAATACTATTTCACTTTTCGTAGAAGCCTTTCGTGACTTACAAGAAGGCCAACGAGGTCATGGTGACCTCTTTAATGTATCAATTTGTTTGTCTAGTCTAAGCTGAACGTATTACTGTCCGTCTTCGGAGGCTAATACATGAAAACACTGGCCAGCTGGCCCACAGTATTGATTTATAAGATGATCACTAGTGGTGGTAAAGAGACTCAGTCAGCACACAGGACACCGTTGATGGTGTGCATGTGTGTGTGTGTGTGTGTGTGTGTGGGCGTGTGTGTTTATGTTGTCATTGCCATCCCTCAGGGTTAATGGTGTTAACAAAGGAACCGATGAGCTGTTTCTAGGAGCTGCATCAGAAGTAGAACTTCCAAGAAATTGGACACTGGGTGCAGCTGGACGGTTGGTTCACCCGGAGGTTCGGTGGGGGGATCGCCACGTCACCGGAGGATCCTCAAACAGCAGGTATTGGCTTTCAGGTCTAACACTGTCAGAGGATGCACTAAGCTAATGGCCAGAACCAATCCAGCAAAGGGAATTGACTTATTCTGCGACGTTATCGTCTGTTACATGTCAGCAAAGACGAACCGAGAACAGGAAATTGATTATAAATCAGCTGCAATGACAGATCGAGCAGTAGAACATCATGTTTTGGGTGTAACTTTGGGTTAAACAACGAATGCATGTGAGCAGTCACTTATTAAGAATAATGGTCACAGGATGTACATAGATAAGTGAAAGAAAAATGTTATTTTTGGAGGGTCTGGCGGCGGTTTGGGACGAGTTTAACTGAAGCAACAAGACGGAAACCTGCAATTTAGTGTCCATTGATTGAATTAGTAACATAAAGGACAAGCATGCGCCCCCCCAAATATTGGTTAGAACAAAGTACATATTGGCCAAACACTGTTGATTTAAGTACTGAAATGTTCCTGTTATTGAAACTCACATTTCCACATTCGCATCAGTCGGTGAGAACTGCTGGCTTGAGCCGCACGACAGATTAATTCATGGAGCTGGCAGTGACAGTGTGCTCAACTTAAATGGGAAACTGCATAATTAACTTTGAAAAGAAAAGAAAAAAGTTGCAGACACGTCCCTGTTAGGTGCTGCGGCCCTGTGACGGACACGCTGCAGGATTTACAGCGTTTTAACCCATTAGAATGATTTGTTCAGAAAAGTTCGTCATAATTCAGTCGCAGCAACACATGACCACTGGTAAGCTCCACAGGCACAAGCTTATTTACTTATCCACTGATGTACTTTTCTCTGGCGTTGAAACACAGGATTATTCCTGCGAATGTGTATTTCCGTGTGCACAACAGGCCTGCAAGCAAGACCAAGTTTGTCGAGTCGGAGCCAAATCCAAGACCAGTTCCAGTCGAATTCAAGTCAAGACCGGGCTTAAGGCGAGCCAAGCTGACAACAGATCGAATCAAGGAGGACGCAGCGCCAAGACAAAGAGGGAATGAACCTCAAATGTTTCCTTCCAAGAGCAAAATAAACTTAGTATTCAATTTTTCTGCGGACAAGTGAAGAAAATTCACAAATTCAGCTATTCAAACAACTAATGAATAAAACCATTAAGTTCATCACCTCAAACAAAATGTGAGATGATTATCTTCATGGCTCGTACACTGTGTGCAGGAGCTGATGTGGAAGATGCCCGGCTGATAACACACACACACAAACTATACTCAGCTCATATTCAGTACATTGAGATGGAGGCAAATGTATTCTGGACAAATATCTTTTCTCTCTTTGTCAATCGGTCGGAGGAAATCTACAGATAGAAAGGATGCAGGCGGGTAGAAGATAAATCTGTAAGCCTGGTACTGACTTTACAAAGTCATACATGCAGTATACTGTACGTATAACTTGAGTCCACATGATCGGAAGCCAGGCGGCTACGCCTCTATTTGGATTTCTTCAGGCCATTTAGGGTCAAAAAAAGAACCTCATCTCTGAGAAAGCTTCTGCAACATGGCAGCTGTCTTTCCTGATAGACCCAGCCAAGTAGAAAGATAGTCTCAAGTCTCAAAAGTGTGTGAGAACGACACACACACGCAAAGACAGAGGGAGAGAGAGAGAGAGAGAGAGAAAGAGAGAGAGAGAGATTAATTCAATATACGTATGCACCTTTCAGACTGGTAGCAGCAGTTGGGGCCAAGAGAATAAGTGAAAGGGAGGAAGAGAGGAGCACAGAGTGATGGACTCCCCTCCCTCCCAAGAGGTCGATGACATCAATAAGAAGCTAATAATCCTGCCTCAAGCTACCTCAGAGGAGCTTGCCAGTGCGATCCACTGCAGTCTACCCCTTCTTCTCCTCCTAATACATCTCACTCTCCACATCCCCAGAAGACCAGGGGTTGGGCAGGGGGAGAAAGAGGGATGGATAGCGAGGTGTTTGGAAGAGAGGGAATAAAGAGACATTTTACTCTTCCTCACGTTCAGCTATTGATGAGGCCCACTAGGGATCGTCTGCTATTGATTGTGCCTTCTTTTCTTTGGGGCTGTGGTGCTTGTTATGGGCGGCATGCACAGGGAGATTTTTGTGTGTGTGCATCAATGCATATATGTGTGTGCGTGCTTGACTTTTTTGCCTCTGGTATTGTCGGGTAAGGTAAGGTAATTAGATGCTTGATTGGGGGGAAGCGTGATCTGGCTCGCTCCCTATGGCGTGTGCATGGGTGTGTGCTCGATGTGAGTCACCTGCAAGGATGGTTCTGCGACGTCTTGCACATGCACAGAGACGACATGCAACAAATATTAGGCAGCAAAAACAATGTCAAGACGAAGCCCAAACAGGGTGAAATGTGGTAAGATAAATGCAACGTGAAGCCAGAGCTCTCACCTACATTACCTTATGGAAAAGCAATCTTACATGATTAACTTTCATATTTGTCATTCTGGGTGAAGACCCGACATGCGGCCATTAATCTGATATTAAATTCAGCTGTGTATGCATGTTTAGACACCGACATACTTATACAATATATCACACACAAATAGAGTCTGACTTCCTCACAAGGGGAGAAAACCATGATGTCATCTTTTTTATGCCCTCTGTATTAAAGTGCTCCTTCCAGTGGTCAAAATTAACCAACTAATGCCCCCTAGAGGCGATTCTCTGCAACTGCATCAGCTAAATGTTTTCAAGGACAATGGCCATGTACAATATGAAATGTTTGCACTACTGCCACATGGCATGGAATTGTGCCATAAGTACAATAATATAACACGATCAATAAACATATTCCTTCTCCACTTTCAGGATTAAGATTCAGGACCTTTTGTTTCATCATTGCGTCATCTATTAATGTAAAAAAATATAGAAGTGGAGGAAGAAAATTGTACGCAGTTCATGCATTAGTTTATCATTCAGTCCTCAAATGTATGATTGCGCTTTGTTTCTCAATTCCCTTCATTTTGATTGTACGACAAACTGGAGGCATATAGATGTTTTCATCCCTGTATTTGTATGTACCATATCTGTCGACTCTCCCTTCCTCACCCTCTCAGTCTCCTTCTACACGCACATCCATACGCACACAAGCAGACACACACACACGTCCTTCCCCCGTGCTGCTTTCGCACCTCTTTGGTGACGTTGTCTTGGACCAGGCTGTAGAGGGGAACCACGCGGCTGACTTCCAGCAGAACAGGGATGGGTGAAGGATGTTCTCCAGCCCTGCTGTTACCGCTGCGGCCTCTCAGCGACACGCCTCCCATTATGGCTTGGTGATGGCACAGGTGGCAGCCGGTTGGACAGCTGCCCTTCTCCTCACAGCGTATCTCGACGCCATTTACCACGTCGTCGGACAGCAGCTGGCTCTTCTGTAGTGCAGACAGGTAGCTGATGAATGGAACCGACTTCAGCTCACGCCGCCCACCTCCGCCAACCCCTTGGTCTGTTGCCTCTAGAAGGGCAGGTAAGACAGGAAGACAGGCTGTGAGTGAGGGGGTGAAGCGAACAATTAAAACAATTTACAACATCCATGATTTGAGGAAGTGCAAATTCACAATGCAGCCATTATTTTCAATCTCATATGTATTTGCCACCATCTTGATCATAGGAAGTTAAACAAGCAAAGACATGTAATTCCAGCAAGTTGGTAAAGTAACATCTCAATCTACGGTATGTGTTTCCCATTTACAAACCCGCTGCTCTGCCATCTTCAAAACACACGGACAGTGCTCAGAAATGTGGGTAAGCTATGATGCATGAGAAATTCGGATCCTACACTGTTTTATTTCATTCATTTAAACTCTGCTAATGCAGTTTAATGTCAATGCATATATATATTGAGTTATGTAATTATCTAGTAGCCTTTAGTCCGTGCAAAATACCACCAGTTCCAGACATGAGAATAAATGTATAAACACTCGTAATTTGCAAATATTTAGGTGAGAATCACACACAAACTGACTGTACACGCACAGACCAAGTGAAACTGAGGGAAACCCTAACCAGAAGGACGTGAATTAGACAAGGAAAAACCCCTTGATATTTCTCAAGGCAGGCTAATTGGGTCCAATTAGGGCGAACATTTCCAATGACTTATTTCCTGTTAACAATTTTGATGGGAGTGAATTCAAACTTCCTTCAAAGCATTCTTGGTGGCACAAAGACAACACATGAACTGCATGAACTCAAATAACATATGTGTTTGTGTGAGAGACTCCTGGATGTGTTGACATGTGAAGGTTTACCCAATACACACATAGGGTGTGTAAACATACCACTGTTCATTTATCACACATGAACTTTATCCGCTGACATTTAAAGGGCTGGAAGAAAAACATACAGAGCACAAATGGGTATGTTTTCTCTGACAAGTATTGTTTACACAGTTGCAATTACTACCTAAGATGGTATTGGATTAAAACCATGCAAATACAAATAGGTTTTATAGGCCTTTATATAATAAAAAGGGACACCCCTTTGAGCTAGTGCAGGTTTCGATAAATATTCCATTATTCTATAATCTCTTGCTCTTCAGTTCTCTTTCAAATTCCAACAAATAAGACCAGTGGCATGACCTTTGTGTCCTCAGTTGAAGCTATGACCCCCTTCTGTGTGCTTGTGTGATATAATTGAGCATGCACATACATCTGTTTACATCTGCTTGTACGTCCCTGTGGTTTACTCCCTGTGTGTATTTACAGTATGTGACACCAACAAGCTGTTGAAGATGTGGGTGGTAACTTCACATGTAACAGTATGTAAACAGGCTCAAAGGGCGGCCCATGGACCCAGTAACAAGCACTTCTGGAGACTTCACGGATACAGAAAAGGGCTGTTATCACCCAACTCTCAAGATGAAGCCATGTAGTCTAATTTACTCTGAGCCCCTTTAACATATTCCAACCTAGACCATAATTATTTTCATCTATGTAAAAAAATGCCATATATTTCAAGTGTCTTTACCATAATATTGTTTCAATACATTTATAGAAAAACTGCTGTAATGTTTGTATATGTGTCTGTTTTTGTGTAATGTACACTGACATGTGACTCCAAACACACCGAAGAGATAAATGAAGGGACTTTACCAGCAATTGATCCACTGCCTTGTGAATTAAAATTTCTTCGTAGACTGGTTGCATTATAATTACACAACAGGGACACATCTCCTCTGTCTAGGGTTATGTTGCCCAGGCAACAACCACTAAGGCGTCATATTTCTTCCACACAGCAAATTAACACAGATGTTAGCAGATATGGTTATTTATTGAAACACCTAAAGTGGTAAATGTACAAAACCTCTGATTTGTCAGGTCCATGGTGTATCTGGATCATAATCCCTAATAATACTATACTTTTTAGATTTCAGATAACGTTGATATAGGAATAGACACACATGATACATGCATCTCAGTATGAGCTGCACCTTGTCTATAAAGAACCATTCCGACGGTACATTCTTTATATAACAGTAATCCAATAGAGGTTTGTTTCCACAGCCCTGTTAATATCATGCAAAAAACTATACTTTTTGAAATATGTCAACTAATAAACAACTACTACAGTTTATTATTCGTGCCTAATTCTCCTACTCACTCTATGACACAATGTGTAGTTTGGTTGCATGCACATATTTCAGAAGGCTTGTACTGCCATCTAGTGGCAACTTTCTATAATTACAGGCTTACATGCAAAAGAAAAAACCTGAAATGTTACACCACACCTGGATGTATTTAAATTGATGATTAGCTTCAGGGCAGTACTTCAGTAACAGTTTGAGTCTCATTTTATTAGCTACAGGTATCTTTAGAACTTGTTCACTCATTTAACTAAATTTGTGTTCTCCCCAAGATTATAAACTGACATCTTCCTGTTGAGGGGAGTAAAAAATAAAATGACTACTGTTTCCTGACAGGATAAATTGTTATTCTGAGAACAAATTCAATGTTGATGGGCAAAACATATTTAAAGCACTGTTTTTTTAATATGTCAAATAACATATACCACGACTATGTGTGAAAGCGGGGAATAAGACACATTAAAGACATTGAAATAATTTGATCTCACTGTGGTCTGCTTTTGTGGAAAGTCAAATATCCCCAAAATCCGATGAAATGGTTTAGGATCACGTCTTTATAAGAGGGACCTTGCCGTAAACCGGTCTGCTAAGCAGCCAATCAAATCGCGGCTCGAAGCTGTGCGTATTGCGTAACACCCCTGCTCTGCCTACGTGACGTCGTCAACGCTGCAGTTTCTCGCTGGCGATCAGCAGCAGCTGCAGCAGTAGCAGAAACACAACACGTCCACCAAAATCGCTTTACTTTCATCCAGCTATCAGTGAAGAAAAGGTAATGTTTTGACGTCCAAATAAATGTCACGATTAGCGGTATACCTTGATGTCAGTGTCAGCCATACTGCATATTGAATAACATTGTCGTGTTCTATCAAGAGAGTGTTTGTTTTGTGGAGAGGCCTGCGGTTTACGAGTCTAAAATTAGGGAGATCTTATTCGTTTTCTGACTCTGGACCACAAGGTCGACCTATTTATTTTTTTTAGCAGCAATAAAGCTCGACTGTGACATTAGAAATAACGTTGTTATCTTGCTAACGTATTGCTTGACATTAACATCGCGCGGAGCGACCTTGTGTCTGTTAGCTCACTAATAAATATTAACACGTCAGGTAGTTTACCTGCCGTTATCACCATCTCCTCAGAGTGGGAGGAGATGTCGTTGTTGTTGGCTAATGTTAGCGTGCAGTGAGTGTTTTCTTGGTTGACTGGTCACCCAATAAGTAATATGGGCTGTGTCTGTATAGCATATCTGGTCACTTAAAGTTGGCTTCTAAAATTACGCAGACAATGAGCCACTACTAACGTAAAGTGTTGTCTAACAGTGCTTCGGAGTTTATCATTTAACGTAAGTGATTTCATCAGATGAGCGACATACAGCAGTCGTAATAACAACAACAACTTGCTTGCAGTCATCCTTGGATACAGGCATCATGTTGTAGTGTTGAGTGTCCATTTGTCACAAATTGAACACAATATTCACTTTGTCATGTGTCATGAGTTTGTGATAGAATTTGACAAAGGATAGTACAGATTCTAACACCAGGGGTGTAATGATGCACGAAAATCATAGCTTGGCTGAAAATCATCCATTTCCTGTGAACCTTCCTAGTGGGAAACACAGAGGTTTGAATTAAGTTCTAAATAGAAAGAAGTCCAATGTTTGCTGACATGAAGGACCCGCAACGAAGACTTTAACTATGAATTCATGTACTTTTTCACCACCTACTTAAAGCTTAACCACTTTATTTTTATCATTCAGGCAAGGACCAGAATGGCATCAGAATCGTATCCACTTGACCCGGATCTGATGAGGGAGGTTCTTGAATGTCCTATCTGCCTGGAGACCTACAACGAGGACCAAATGAGACCAAAGCTCCTACAGTGTGGTCACACAGTGTGCCGGCATTGTCTAGAGAAACTGTTGGCGAACACTATCAATGGCGTGCGCTGCCCCTTTTGCAGCAGGGTCTCCCGCATGTCCAGCATCTCCCAGTTGGCTGATAATCTGACAGTGCTCAAGATCCTAGATTGTACTACGTCCTGCAGCGCAGCTACTGCTGCCCTAATGTGCAAGTCCTGCTGCAACCGGCTACCACGACAATACTGCCATGACTGTGCCACCGTCCTCTGTGAACTCTGTAAAGGTGAGGGTCATCTACATCAAGGCCATTCAGTCCAGCCCATTAAGGCGGCAGCAGAAGAGCGTCGTAAAGAACTAGGGGGCAAACTGACTGCCCTGCGTGATGCGATGGGCGGAATCCAGAGGAAAAAGACTGCTATTGAAAACATTTCCAAGTCCTTAAGACTAAAATACCGAGCTGTTCAGCAGGACTACACCTCAGCTGAACTACGTATTCAAGAGGAACTCAGCAGGTCTCGAAGGTCATTCACAGCATCCATGACAGAGGTGGAAAAATTCAATGGGCAGGTCCTGGAGGAGCAGACTTATCTCCTTAACATAGCGGAAGTAAAGGTGGTGTCATGCTGTGATTATCTGAGAATGCGGGTGAGGCAGAGTGATATCGCCCTGTTAAAGGATGACGGCGGTGGCTGTGATGATGAGCAGTTGAATCTGAGGAGCAGCTTGCCCACCATTTTTCAGCTTCAGGAGCCAAAGCTGGTCAGAACAGAGCACACCAAACCTTTAGAAGTAGGTCAGCTTACCACAAACTCTTACACAGTCAATACAGACGATGACGACAGTGGGCTGGAGATTGCACTAGAGGGGGATGCAGAGAGTGTAGATGGGGCAGTAGGGGGTATATGTGGTGCAATGGGGGCTCCAGTCGATCTTTACCGGGATATTGACATGGTTTCAGTTGTTGATGAGGCAGTGTGTGGTTCGCCTGGCACCTTTAAGTCAAAGTCCATGGATGCAGGGGAGGGATCACCTGGGGGAACTGGCGCAGGTGCAGGCCCTCCAGTCTGCCAGTTTGTGAAGAAGATGGGTTGTAAGGGAGCTCTGCCTGGCACGTTCAATTTACCAGTCAGCATCTGCGTAACACAACAAGGTGAGGTCCTGGTGGCTGATCGCGGCAACTACCGCATTCAAATCTTTAATCGCAAAGGTTTCCAGCGTGAAATCCGGCGCAATGCCAGTAGCATTGACAACTTTGTCCTGAGCTTCCTCGGGGCTGACCTTCCAAATCTCATCCCCCTGTCCATTGCTGTGACTTCTCAAGGTTTGATTGGGATCACTGACAACTATGACAACTCAGTTAAAGTCTACACTATGGATGGGCAATGTGTGGCATGCCACAAGAACCAGCTGATTAAACCCTGGGGCATCACTGCTATGCCATCAGGCCAGTTTGTGGTGTCAGATGTGGAGGGCGGCAAGCTTTGGTGTCTAGCTGTGGACCCCAACGTAGGTGTGGTCAGCTACAACCGATTGTGCTCTGCTGTGCGGCCAAAGTTCGTGACGTGTGATGCAGCTGGAACAGTCTACTTCACCCAGGGTCTGGCCCTGAACTTTGAAAAACGCCACAACGAGCCCCACCTGGAGGGCGGTTTCTCCATCGGCTCGGTGGGCACTGATGGCCAGCTGGGCAAGCAGCTTAGCCATTTCTTCTCCGAGACAGAGGACTTCCGCTGTATCACTGGCATGTGCGTGGATGCCAATGGGGATTTGCTGGTGACAGACAGTGGCAGGAAAGAAATCCTCCAGTTTCCTAAAGAGGGTGGATTCAAAATTCTCATCCAGGAAGGACTGACCTGCCCCGTTGGAGTGGCCACCACTCAGAAAGGACAGCTGTTAGTGCTGGACTGTTGGGACCACTGCGTGAAAGTCTACACATACATTCAGAGGAGGCACTCCTCCACCTCATAGAGGACCAAACCAGTTTAACGGCACATATGCAAAGGATTAGTAGGTATGTGTGTGTGTGGAGGTGTGGAACATTTTCAAACACACTTTAATATTCCTTGTTTGGCTTCAGTCCAAATTATTAAAAATGAGCTCTTTTATTTTTAATATCAATACTAAGACTGATCTTGCAGCAATCTGGCAAACTAGTGCAAGTTGCCATATTAAAAGAAGTAAAGAAGCCATTGATGTCGAAGAAGGCTCAATAGTGGAGACTATTTTCCTTCCTCAGATTATCGCAGATTGGCAACATGAATTTGGAGTAAGTGCTACAAACGAACGTGTACTAACACAACAAATACAACATACCGAGGCGTCGGGCCTGTGAAGCACTTTATTGGTGACTGTCACCATTTCCTAGTGATCCAAGGTTTCACTAGCACGGATTAACCTTGATGTTGCTGTGCAGAAAGTCGGTAAACAAGTATTAACCTTCATAGAATTGCATTCAGTAACATTCAGGGAGCATACGTGTCGAACATGAAGTTTCACAGTAGAAGAGAGGTTACAGAACTACTGTGGCGTAATAACACTGGGTTGTGTGGTTTTATAGTTTTACTGAGACTGTCAGGAAAGAAAAAACATGTTTCTCCTGCTGTGGGTGTAGTTGAGGTTTTACAGTCAGAATTGGGGTTATACGTGTTTTCATTTGGTGACAATAACATTTTTTTTAGAGCTATTTAATACTGCCTAGCTAGCATGTGTACATCACCATAATCTGAGGGACCAGTTGGGAACATATGGGAGCAATTTGACAACATTCAAAGACACTTTCAGACTGAAGATTACTACAATGTGTCTGATTTACAGATTGGCAGGGTAACCATCTCGCTCCCAATCGTATTCCAGCTGTGTTGCTCTGTTATACCTCTCAATCTTTCTGCATCCCTCTGTTTGCTTTCTCCCCCCCTGCAGCCTCCAAGTTGTTTTGAGCAGTTGTTCTTCAGATCACAAGCACTGTAGCTCTTCCTGTTGACCATCCAGTCCTGCCACACTACATCATTAATGTTGATGCGAGCGTGGCGTCCTGCATCCCGAGCTTGTCTACTAGTAACAAAGGTCCCAGGTACCCTTGATAAGAGGCTGGCTTCATTCTTTCTAGCTACATTTGAATTGATTATACAATCATCTTTAAATAATCGTCTGAGGCTTCAACACTGCATTCATTCATTAAATAACCGGAAGACTCAACATCTTACTTCTACACACACCAATGTGTACAAAGTTTGTCCAAACCTAATGTTTATTGCAGACAGTAGGGTCTTGTTTCCTAATACCCCAACTGTGTTTACACAACCTTTGCAGGGATCACCGGCGGGAGTGTTCCGAATAGCAATGCTAAGATAATGATGAGTGAAAACTCCAGCATCACACAGCAAGCCTGGCTTTGTTCCACTTCCCTGCTTGTTCAGTGTTGCTCTGCCTCCCTCAGGTTTTAATTCAAATTCCACACCAAGCAACCAGACTTCCTAAGTGCTGGTAGATAAATGGTAAAGACGGCAGCCACATAGTGTTTTCCTCGTTAGTTGAAAACAGTCAGTGTGAGCATGCATGCTATGAATCAATTTACCATGGATTTTTTTTTTTTTAACTTGAATTGCTAATGCTTTCAGGTACACACTACTCACATAGATTTGATCTAAATGTGTGGCCTAGATCTGGGTGATCAAATTAATCATTGAAACCCGCCTGTCATCACTGTATGTAACTTATTATAAATCCATACGCCTGCTTTGAGTCACATCCTCCTGCCCAGGTTAGCATTTCACATGGTTTGAGCCTTAAAAAAAATCCTTCACAAAGCTGACCTTAACTCTGCACTTGAGCCCTATTAAACAGCAACATACAAATACATATCTGAGAGTCAAACTGTACCATAAACACTAAGTGTATTCAATATTTCTAGCGAAGTGATAAGAAGAAACACTACAGTTAAGTAGCAAATGAAGTCACAGTTGTTTTCTGGTTTCCTGTGCTGATTGAACATGTTTTCCATTACGTGCTGGTTTTGTTGTCTAGACACTGAAATAGATTTAACACTCGACTCAGCTGCATGTCAACCCTGCCATCGAAACGTATTTTAGTTTCAGTGCTTACACTTTCATCCAGTGGTCACTAGACGTAGTCATTTCTAGAGAATATTCACTTAACAGTAACAAAAAAAAAGATCATAAGTGTCCTTGTGTCAGTGTGCTGAACATCTGGGTGTATCACATTTCTGGAGTATGCTTTAGTTGATTGGAGGAGATGTTTCCTCACAGACGTCTTCAAGGTTTATTACTGTATACTATTGGATAGTAACACTGCAATATGTCCACGAACCAAACTCCCATGTCCTTCAGGTGATTTGGACGCTGTGAATTTGACGATGTGTTTAACACATCTGAAGCGTCCGTATGCAGTTTATGTTTATGTTTGTATTGTTGATTTTTTCCGAGTGCAATAAACATCTATGAAACTACTAAACCACATTTGCATGTTGTTCCTTCATACCTTTCCAAACCTCGTGTTCATGTGTTACCAGCACTTATGATGTCACGTTTGTAAGCAACGTGTAAAGTTCCATTTGAATATATTCTGCTGTATTAGATGGCTGCCGTTGATAAATGTCAAGATAATGATAACAGCTGCAGCCTTGCAATCTTTTGGTTTGAGAAAATCCCCCCTCCGTTCTGTCCTCAGTAATGTTGACCTTCAAAAAAAAAAACAGGATTGAGCCTCTTTATATCTCCAAGTGATTCAGGGCAGCGTTGCTTTCAGAACTCATGCTGACACACATTGTTACAGCACATTTTAAGGAGGCGTGGGCGTTCAATCGCGGCACTCCTTGACCCCGAAATTATTTTTTCTCTGTTCCTACAAGGAGAGCCGGTATGTAATAGCAATTACTTTGAAAGCTCGGTGCCAAACAACCAAGTTGAATAGCTAAACGGCAAATTTAAACTTCTTGGATCACAACTTAACGGGATTAAAAGCGCCGTTTAAACGTAACGGTGCTGCGAGATGCTTTCAGGACACGGTTAAGTCACACTGATGTTTAATTCAATTCAGATAGTTTATGCTGCCTTTTAAATAGGGAGAGGAATTAAGGGAGGAAGAAGTATTTAAAAACAACCTAGTTTATAATCTGACAAACTGTGACTTCCCCCCTTCCTGTAATAGCATACAGGTAAGCTCTGATGACTGCGTGTGTGCAGGAGGCTGCTTGCTTTTAATTAAAAACAAGTTATGCTCTCTTAGATTTTATTGGACTGTTTTACCTTCTGTTACCTACCCGGCATCCCCAGGAGGTCGTCTCTATTCATCCCTTTATGCCTTTTGTTCCCGTCAGCCAGCATGTGAGTCTCACCTTTCTGGTACTGCAGCCAAAGCTGCTGCTGGGCCTTCTTGCTGGGGAAGTAGATGCTGCAGCTGAGCTCGGAGCCGTACAGAGCCTCGGAAACGTAGTGGCTCCCGTATTGTTGCAGAAAGGCCAACAGCTCAGCACGCGTGCTCTGCCCCGACAGTGTCTTCAGCACCTTCGAGAAGCCTACGAGGTGAGGAAGGAGTCCGGAAAACTATGAGTTTTGTACTCAGAAAATCATGTTTGTTGGTCAATGTTGAAAGCAAGAACTATCACAGGCAAAGTCAGATAAACAAATATAAAGTAAAGCTTGATAAGACTGGCAACACACTCTAATAATTAAAGCACTGGGGATGGACAATATGCAACATACTGTATTTAAAATCAGACAATGGTGTGTGTTGCTGAGAAATAAAGTACTCAGATATTGACCTGTGGATAAGGTGATGGAGCTGAGTTTGACTTTGTACAGATTGCTGCGCACCCTCCACTGTTGGACCATCGGGTAGCCGACCGCTTCACTGAATTCGGCGTCCCCTAAGAAAGACAGAAGAATAAATGTTTTTTCAAAACGTCGGATTCATAAAGAAAAAAGCTGAAATTCGACAATAAATGATAAACAGAATCCGTCATTTCGTTTGAGCTGTTTATTGCTGATCCGTAGCTTTCTGATATTGTCTGTGTTTTCGCAGCCCGTACCCCAGCTGCTCCCGGATCAATGGCAGATACAGAGTTCATTGTGAACTCCAATTGGATTGTTAACATTAGAGGCGAGAGCAATCTCAACTCCCTCTGTAATCTCGTTACCGACCAAACTTTCACTCCAGTTTCAAAATAAAGCCGCAAAAGAGAAAAGGGCTGAAAATAAACTGCTTACGAGAACCTCGTTTCAGCACCTTTAGAAAGCATTTTACACCTGAGACATTAAAGCATGATGAAAATGGGAATTTTATTTGTGTGCGTGCGTACGTGTGTGTGCGTGTGTCCAATCCTGGTGAAAGCATAACCCCTGTAATAATCTCAGGGGTCGGCGTGGACTGAATGGCAATTTAGCTAATGGAGGGATTAGGGAGCAGAGGTGGAGGTCCAGGTTCAAGTTTCAGAGTCTAATTGAGTCTGTTCTCCGAGGGATGGGATGGAACAGCCCGGAGAAAAAAAACATAAATGATGTAACAGGAAGTTTATTTCTTTCCTTAGAGTCACATTTGCTCTGGGTCAATTCAGGATTTATATCGCCGTATAATCGCAAATTAGAGATAATAAAGATGCGAGTCAACCAAAAAAAAGAGACGTTAATAAAACTCCACATCTCCAAACTTACACAACCTCACCTGTGAGGAGCTGCAGGTTTGGCAAAGGCTCAGACAACACGCCTCGACACTGTTCCTCGACTGGTAAGGGGATAACCATGAGACCATCTGCTAGCTGCGGAAAGTCCTTAATGAAGTTGTTGTCCCTTAGAGAGAGAGAGAGAGAAGGAAGTCAAGAAAGAACATCCAGTCCTCATGTCATAGTTATCATGTAGTCGTATTTATTACACATTACACGAGCAGCGAATTAAGTGAGTGCCAAGTCCTGCCATGCTTAATAGCATAATTGTCAAGTATTAACGATGTAATTATCCTGTCCATTATTCCGTCCATTATTTCTACCATGCAGCGCATATTAAGTGTCAGACTTCATGAAAGTGTTCTTTTTTTTTTCTTTTTTTTATAACACTCAAGTGTACAGCTGCAAATTCTGAACTCCACAAGAACACCTCGGAATAAATATCTGCAATCGTTGCATGCTTCGGTGTTGAATCACTCCCAGGCAGGGATTTAGAGACGCTGCTGTTCTTCTGTCTTTGCAAGTGTTTCTATGATAATGTTATACTGTATGTGCAGGTGTTGTTCCAGTCTCTCCTGGCTTACAAAGGTAGTGTTGTTGTCAGTGGTTGCTTATAATTATCAATCTATGTGTGTGTTTGTGTGTGTGTGTGCGTGCGCCTGACGGACCGACAAGAAAAAACAAAGCAGTTTCAGGAAAGAACAGAGTGCTGCAGGCGGAGATAAGAAATGACCCCTTGGAATCTCTTTTTCTTCTCCCTGCTGGCGAAGACTTAGGGAGGAAGTGTGAGTTGTGGGAGGAAGAAAAAAAATACTGGAGTGAGAGAAAACAAAAACACCCATTACTGCACGCAGAGCTGATGTGTATTGGAACACAAGTTTTCCCGTCCCTCCATCTATTTGTACCTGCTGTTATATCGCAGTGGAGGGACCACGAGAGAAGCACTGCCGCAGGTGTAGGAATAATGTTTCTGTAGATAAACTACTGAATTAAAATTAGGTTGAAGCAAAGCAAGCGTGTTTTATTTCCCGTCAAATAGGAGACAGGAGAGCAGCGGCAAGCAATTTCCCATAATCCACATTTATGGGATCAAGTCCCACAGCAAAGACCTTGTGCCACGGAGACTCCGGGGGTAGCTTCACTCTTCTTGATATCAATATTTCATCCTCTTCCTGTCTCACCCTTCACTTCCTCTAACCACAAAGCCTGTTAGCCGCAATGACAGTGTTAGTGTTACAATGGAGGAGGGAAGGATTGACTCAGAGGAAGATAGGAGAGCGAGAGAGAGAGTAGAGGTGCTGTAAAAAGATTACAGAGGCTTATGCTCACAGAAAAACATATTGATTGCTAAATTAAATCAGCTCGCTTCACGCAGAGGCTCAGAGAACCTTTGGAGGCGTGTGGCTAAAGATGATATGTAGCTTTATGGATTTCCGGGACCCAGATGTGGACTGTCCTTGACACAAAGTGCTTCTTTTCCTCAGCCCCTGAGCTCACCCTTTTTCCACTCATTCATCCTTTCCGGTTTGAAAGACACACACCATGAGAGCGCGATGCACCTCGAAAATCGAGAACCGGCTCTTTCTTTGTCGGGATTAAAATGTCAGCCCGGCACCTGAACAAACGTAAAATCGTTAAACGCCCGTAGCTTAAATATCGCAGGATGTTAAGTGTCGATTGTTGTGTCAACTGTCCCTTTTCCACGGAGGTTGAGTGGAGGATGCAGCCGGGTCGGAAATCGTTCCAAAATTGTTTCTGTGGATTTGTTGCCGCATGTGGAAAGTGAGGGAGCCTGAAGTTTATTCTCCTGACAGCTCGTTAGAAGAAGAGACATTTATCTGTACCACCGAGCAAACCAACGCGGCTATTAAGATCTTTCAGGAGAGATCTCTCTGTTTCACGGTGATCCTGTTACAGCGTGTCATAGCAAACATTATCTCACCTAAGAGAAACGCGCCGCCGTTCGTCTAACCGACATCATACAAGGTGGGCGGGAGACCTGCGAGTTCTCTCGGCGAACATTTCGATTTGTAACAAACAGGTATGACATTAATAATAGCTGCATTCCGCTGTGATGTTCCGGTCCATTGCACCTGCTAATGCGTGTGTGTGCTGACTCACTGATATGCCCTGCCGAAACTTAAATAGAAGAAAGCCATGTTAGTCTGATGCAAGAAGGCGCCTGCAGAAAAGCATGACAAGGCGAATTCTTCTGCATTTAACTGGCTGAATTAGATTATTTATCTACATAACAAACATGCCGGTTGTATCGACACCTTTAACCTACATCGTGTTTCTATCCAAGGGGCCCTATTGTGCTCATATATAGCTCTTAATTTCCTTCACTGTGGAAGCTTTGCATAATTGATAGTTTCAAAACTCCTTAATTATTTCGTAGCGGCCCTTTATGAGGGCTCTCAACGTATTTGTTTTTGCTCCCTCTCCATAGAAAATCTGACCAATGAGCAGAGAGAATATTCTCATGTTGGTTTGTAATGAGTCATTTCGGTCCGCTTGGATTTTTTTCTCTGCTTCAAAACAAACCGGACTGAGGGAGGAAACGCTGCAACGATCCTCATCAACTGATTCGTACCAAACAAATCATCGCTGTGTCCAGCTTAATACTGTACCGACCTCTCTTAAGTCTCCCATACGTCAGACAGCATGTGAGTTTGGACTTCCAGTGGTAACGCCAGCCGACCTGTGGATTCCCTCATGTTTCATTCATCACCCCTGTGTGTTCATTAGGGGAAGTGGAAACTTGGGCTCCCTCTTGGCCAAACAGGCCTCTTATCCAAAAGTGGCCAACTCCAGAAGCATCTCCAAAACATCAGCTGCACCATTCAGAGCATGAAATCTTCTATACTACATACTATATATAATCCTTCCTTCTTCCTGCTCAAACTTCAGTCGAGACAGTATAGATACATTAGAACACGCTGGCGCTCCGGTCTCACATGCTAATATTTGTTTCTGTATTTCACTGCGAGCCATCAATGTCAGCGTTTCTCCCCAGATAGAGTGTAGCAATTGTTTGCTGTTTGCTCGACACAGTCCTCGGGCGGCACTCTGGTTCGCTGTCTTCATCCCTGATTCCATCCGCTCCTTGTTCCCTCTCCCAGTCAGACGCTCTCTCTCTCCTCCCAAATCACTGGCAGCCTGGTGATGGGCGCAGATGAGAGCTATCTATGAGTCTATTTAGAAAAATGGTTCTGAGCTTCCCGTTTATGTCAGCCTGTGTGTGTGTGTGTGTGTGTGTGATTGTGTGTGTATATATGCTTATCTCTGTGTGTTTGATTTTATTACGGAGGGAACGCGTGGGGGCTATCTACAAAGCATGCATGTCTTTGTTTGTGTGTGACAGTGAGGGAGACAAGTGTGAATACGTCTGCGACTGTGGAAGTGATATTGAGTGGTTGGGGGGGGTCCAGAAAACCTAGCGTCCACATCGCTGATATTTAACCGCCCCTGAACTACACTGATACAAAGTCCTCAGTTCATTATCTACAACCTCGATACTTATCTCAACAACCATCGAGGTTAATGGTGCTCCGGAATAATCACACGCAGCAGAGTGCATGAGCTCCTCCTCTCTGTCGATTTTTAACATGAAGCTACCGGGGAGATAAAATATTCAGGAAAACATAGAAATGCAGTACATTGGTGGGTACCAAGTACCAGCAGAAATCCATCGCTATTGATTCTGAGGTCGCCCATCCGCTGGTTCAGAACCAGAATTATTGGTGCAGCCACATATTCCGTAGACGACTGAATCCTCTGGCGTCGCACAGACTTCCTAACAATAGATAAACAAACTGTTGCACTGAACAGTTGAGCCGTGCAGGTATTCTCCTCCACCTTCATTCTTCCGCTGATTCAGAAGCCGTCTGATGCAACCGACGCGAGCACCAACAAAGATTAATCCCTAATTCCCTGAACAAATGAGTATCGAACACACATGGTGCTTCTGGCTCACTTGCAGATTGATCATGTGCAACCTGCTTAGGTCAACGCTGAGGTGTAGCTAACACTTATCGACGACTGTTAGCACGGAGACGTGTGTGATATCAAACAGTCTGTGATGAATACACCGATGACTGGAGGGAGATGGGAACACCATCATGTGGGCACTATCATCCTCTTTACCACTAGAGGCTACTCTTCCTCTGTGCCGCAGGAAAGGCTATTGGCATCAGGACTAATCAGGGAACGTCAGTGTCTCTGCGTGTTAATGTGCCCTTCATGTGCAGACTGCAGAGCCGTCCCGTTGTCACTCTGTTGGACTCAAATGAAAATGTTTTGTTTTGATCAGTTAGGAGCTAAAACACATCAGGTACAAATAGCAGTTTATCTGGGAGTCGGGAGTGTAAACAGAACGAGCAAAACAATTAACTTCAAGAAGTGTGAGGTAAAATTACTCCTATCAGCACAGACAGGTGCAGACGCTGTAATTAAACAACACAGCTACAACGCGACCGAACGTCTAGCGATGTGTGTGTGTGTGTGTGATAGAGATGAAGGATGTGAGGGTTCAGGTTGGGTACGGAGCCGGAGTTCAGAGGTGAGGAAGAGGCTTTCAGGAGTCGTGCAGACAGGAAGTGATTATGGCTCTGACTAAGCTGGGAGGATTACTTCACCACTGGGAAGCCGGAGTGGGGTACGAGTCCAACCTGAGAAGGGGTTGAAGTGTCAGGACATGGCAGAGTGATAACCAGTCGTACCACGGAGAGGGAGGGACGGCCGGAGAGCGTGACACGGACACCAGCCTGCAGGGTGGACTCGTGATCCGGGGTCATGAGGGGTCTGTGGCCTTGGTCGCCTCCTAGTATAACAAGTGTTTCTAACTGTGTGTGAGCTGCCACTGGGTGCCAGTACAGTGCAGGTAAGACGGGGGTTATGTTGGAGAATTTATGGAGGCTGAAGACAAGCAGGACTGCAGCATTCCGGATCAGCTAAAAGGGTGGATGGGAAGAAGAAGAAGAAGAAGAAGAAGAAGAAGAAAGCCTTTGCTTGAAATCTTGAGAAGGAACCTTTCTGACTTGACAAAACAAATACTTTTCTTTGCAATGTCAATCTCTCACGTTCAAACATTTCATCAACGAAGCAGGCGGCAGTGGACGAGATTTGCTTTTGACTGCTGACTGGAGGAAGTAGAAGAGAAAAACACTCAGAGGAGAAAAACACCAGCAGGATGATGCTGGCGAAAGCTGACTACATAGTTTAACTACACATTCGAATAAAAGGAACAAATTATCCAATTATCCACATCTCTTAATTTTTTTTCCAAGAATAACTTGAACACGGTAACTCCAGATTCTTTCAGTAAAGGCTTAGCCCGCTGAGGGATCAGCTCTGAGCACGCACACTTGTGAAGATTCTCTTTCCCGCCCTTGTGTCCTAAGCAGCCCCCCCCCTGCCAGAGCTCTGCTCCCAAAATCAGCATTTTTGTCAGCTAATGAGATTAGCGTTCCCTGGAGCCACGTCAGTGTGTGTGGTGGAGTGAGTGGGTCTGTCCAGGAGGACGGTGGCCGCTGCCAGGAGATTTGGGGGGAACCGGAGCGGGGTCATGTTGAGGTCCGGCAGCAGCAGGGGGCTGCTGGGTGCTGCTGGGTGCTGCTGGGTGCTGCTGGGGGCTGCTGGGTGCTGCTGGGGGCTGCTGGGTGCTGCTGGGTGCCGCCTCTTGGGGGCGAGCACCCCTGTGTTTCTGATCCCTGAGCACAAATTTGCAGCTTCGTATTCTTATCCCTCTCCTTCCAGCAGCGGTTGTGCTCCTCTAGAAAAGTGGTTCAAAAAAAAATCCAGCAGGGTAAATTGGGACCGTTCAGCAGCTCATGTTTGATCTGAGGAGGACGCAGGGTCATTTGAAGCCAGCTGCTCTTATTGACTGCTACGCCATGATCCTTAACAAACCCACTGCTGACACCATGGTGAGAGCCAGGGCAGCTTTGATAGCCTCCTAGATGTCTGTCGCTGGCTATAACCTGAGCAGGTAGGTGTCGGCTTGTCAAAAATGTTGCATTGGAATCCCTAAATTAGACCTCATATTACTAATCTGCATGAACCCCTGCAGACACACATCTACAAAACTGAATCCGTGTTCTATCAGGGTTTAATAACGGTAGAGACTAGGAGACATGGTGCAGATGGAAGTCGATAATACCGGTTGTTCTGGTGCATATAATGTATATTCATCACTGCTCTCATCCAAATCTTCTCTCTGCACATCCCAAACCGGCAAACAACCCACAGGAAATTTGACGTCCACCGAGAGACAGCGCGCTCGTAATTTCTATGGCTGCCATGCCGTCTGGATTCAACCCTGAATGGGATAATTACCCGGCGTTTGAAAGAGATGTGCACAACAAAAGGCATCATAGACAAAGGCAAAGTGCCTTGTTCAAAATAAAAATGGCCACTGTATGAGCTAAGTGAAAATAGAGTCTGGAGAGTATGAATCCTAAGATTTTGTTATGCATCATTGTTCTAAAAAAACCCACCGGCAGCCTGGAACGCAGAGGCTGTGAAGGAGACGTACAATATGTCTGAATATAGATTTCATTGTCAGCTTCTAAATTAGACCTCATATTACTAAAAACTATTAAGTGGTTGATTCAGCTCGTGCAGGTTTTTGTGTAATTTCCCTACGATGTGTGTAGCTGGCTTTGGACAGATTCCTATAAAACAGCTATTTTTTTTTATGTTGTGATGAGATTTTCATTTGTTACCGCGGAACTATATTATGTGTCTTTACCAGAGCGCACTCGCCCTTGAGAGACGTCCACCGATTTGCTGGACTGCACAGCTCGAGATCCGCGAGCGCTCGGTTGTGTAGCCGCTCTAGTCGCATTGCAATATGTTTAATAGCTGTAATAACTGTGATTTAAATAAACGCCCGGCGCAAGCAGGGCCTGTCAGATAAGTCATAATAATTATAAAGCAGCCGGGGTCACCCAGGACGCCGGCCCCAGATGAAGAATTACAAAGTTATTAAAGGACGGCATCCGAAAAACAGGCCAATTCACTGTGTGATGATACAATCAGACGTGTTTACTTAGAGACGTGTGCTACGATCTCTTATTATAGCAGCAGCCTCGGCTAAGTTGATAAAGGATTCCACCGAGAGGAGGAGATCTGGTAACCTTTCATGGTCAATATCGATTAGGATCGTGAGGCGATGCTGTCAATGAAACAACCTCTGACGGGGGGAGTGTACTTTGGAGTTTGTGTTTGCGCACACGAGTGACCGTGTGCATTTTTTGTATGTGAGACCATGAAACTAATATAGAAGTGGCATGACGCTGCCCGGCAAGTCCGAACGTGCGGTCAGCTGTCAGATACGGGATTTAAAAAAAAAAACCTATTAAGACGTTATTTTTAAATTTAAAAATATGCATTGGTGCAGGAATATGTTGTTAGCCGGATGATATGAGAAGTCCGTTTGACAACCTTGCTCACCGTTTCAGTCACTCTCTCGCTCCCCTTAAGACACAGACGCGTGCGCGCACACACGGAAAAGCAGTCAACCTCACTTTTCCTTCCCCCCTCGGTCGTACATACAATGTGAGTGTGCAGAGACATTTGTTGTACCTTGATATCTCCGTTGGCCTGCCTTAGGAAATTGTTGTAATGAACTCCAGCAGCATTACCATAGAGATGGAGCCTGGTAATGCAGAGAGAGGGAAGCATGCAGGCCAGCTAGCTGTGGAACTAATTAGAGCAATTACTTTTCTGCTTTTGATTATTCCACGCGCAGTTTCTCACTTTCCCTTAACCAAACATTTGAGTCTATCTATCAAACCGAACGTCAGGCTCCCTCTTTCTGTCGGTCTCACACACACAAACACACCGGTTTCAGGAAGGAACCCGAACCAGAGGCTACAAATGTTCCATGTTATCCCATTAAAAGGAGAATATGAGGTCCCATATTTGAATATTCATCAGAATCGTCTATGTTGACCGAGGAAAACAACAGGCAAGTCTTTAACTCGACAGATTAGTGAGGATTTAGAAGTTCACCCCAGGGAGTCTTATAGTTGAAACAAGCTCAGCTTAATGCGAACGCAAGAAAGAACAACATATCATACATTTAAGACATACATTATGTAAATGTATCTTTTCCCCTTGAACTCAGTCCTCTGTGTTGTTTGGCTGCTGAGTCTGTTTCGTTTGTTTGATGACCGCTGGGTACAAAGCGCATACAAAAAGAGAAGGCACAGATATTAAGGGCAACATGCTCTGAGTCCAGAAATAGCATGAAAAACACACACAGGAATAGAATCAAAAACACTTTGGAAACAGGCTCCAAATCCAGAAGTGCAATTGCCAAAACATAAAAAAAAAAAAAAGTAAACAACATTTCTGTAACTTCGCTTAATCGAAATGAGAGAGTTCAAATTGAGTGAGCAGCAGTGGCGGAGATATCATCACACGTCCATCGCACACTCAGCAGGCAAACAAATTAGAGACTGCTGTTACTTTTTCAGGTCATGATGTTTTCCAGTCGAGAGAAGAACCTTTCATATTCCAAATATGAGGTCAATTTTTTTTCGCAAGTAACGCCTGCTTGAAAATTACTCTGACATTCTCCGAGATATAAGCACCCGCCGTCCGGGTGAGACCGGCGGATCATCCTCACAGATAGTAGCCCCGGCTCCAGCGATGATTGGAAAGCCCTTTGGTCATTTACCACTGACTCTGTAACGTCTTGATATACGATACAATTCCTATCGTTGGCGTGAAATAAAATATTTTCTGCTTACATACGTTTGTACGGAGGTAAAGCTAAGCTCAATGTTTTTATTAACTCTGTTGACTCTGGAGTCCTTATACAGTTATAATCACTGTGTTTCAATAGAAATAACTGTAGTACGCAAGTCTAAACTACACATGGAGCTGCCGAGGCTCAGCTGTGTTGCTGCCCTGAATGTTTGTTCCTATAGGTTAGCAGATCAGATGGCTCCCAGAGCCAGTTCTGGCTTCCTTATCTGTATTTGACAAGCTTTTCCATCTACACAAACATGCATCTATTATAGTATCAGAGTCTACATGAAACACATAGTGTGTAGAGTTTGTCCGTTTTCCTCTTGTTTGTGTGGGTTTCCTCCGGGTACTCCGGTTTCCTCCCACCCACCAACAACATGCTGTTCGGTTAATTTGAGACTCCCAAATTGTCCCCCAGTGTGAATGTTGAGTGTGAATAGTTGTGTGTCTGTATGTGTCAGCCCTGCGATCGTCTGGTGATCAGTCCGAGGCGTACCCCGCACTCTCGCCCGATGTCAGCTGGGATTTGCTCCAGCTCCCCGCAACAGGGATAAGCTGTGCAGCAAACGGATGGATGATGGATAGATGAAACAGAGTGTATGGGCATGTGGACGAGTGAAGGAGATGTAAAGACAAACTGCAGTCCATGTTTAACTATATTTTTAGTTAGCAACCTACACTTGCACAACCTACTCATTGGCTGTCAGTGACGCATCAACTGTAGGAGACTGGAAACTGCACCACTACTGCAGTGGGATACTTTTTATTGCAAGTATGTATTTAGGACCTGAAACCTTTAGTTATGGATGGGTAAGTCTGTTTCTGGGTCATACAGACAATGAGATGCAAGGTCTTATCTTAAACTCAGTTAGGAGACCTTGATGCAGATTTTTTTTCTCGATTGTTTGGTGTACTTTCGTCCATCCCGATATCTAAAATAAACAGTCTTATCTAAATTGTATTCACACTGTCTGATCAGCAATAATGGGCCTGACAGCGAGGCCCTTTTTTTTGTATTCTTTCACTTTACGATGTAATTAGAGTTACATGACTGACATTAACGTATGATTAAATGTTTTTACGTTATCTGGTATCCTGTCAATCAATGCGATATAAATCATGTGGTAGAAGTTGAAATTAATTACTTTATAGTGTGGTCATGTACAGGTTAGTGTGGGAGAACACAGCGAGTACCAAACTTAGTTAAATAAAAATGAGAAATTGCTGCTATCTCTTTGTGTATTGCTGTTAAGGAATGGTAAGTAGTGGGAAAGCAGGGTGTGGAGTAATGGGCATAAAAGCATGGAGACATGGCAAATGTATGATGGATAGTAGACCAGAGGGGAGCCAAAATTAAAAATGCTGCCACCTTGAAGTTCACTGCTGCGGCAGGAGTTCATTAATCAATACTAAAAACATCGAGCCACTAATTCAGGTTTTAGCCCCAGTCCACAAATTACTCCATGCGGGTTTTCTTCAATGGAAGTTGCAGACAGCTGATGCAAACTTGCATTGTTAGCTCACCCCCGGTGAGGCTACTCCATCACATTCTGATGGTTTAATGTTTTATGCTGCATATTCTCATTTTTCACCCTCCAGTCTTGTATTGATTCAGCGGCCGCTGCACATGCAAGTGATTTTATCAGCATAGCGCGACTGCACGGTGACATCACCAGCTAAGCAAATTAAAGCCATTTGTCTTGTTAGATAAGACGTTTTGTACCTCACTAGGTAAAGGGTTTTTTTTTTTAAAAAAAAGTAGCTTGTGAGTGAGTGGACAGAAATACAGAAGATTTTCTGCAGTCAGATAAACTGTGTAATTGCAAAGTGCAAAGTGAATAAGTGAGGTGGCTTCTCAACGGGACATCTCAGACTTTCTGCAGCACTCAGAGGCAGAGGAGTTAAAACAAGTTGTGATGGTTGTGGATGACATGGCCTCTTTTGACCTGGACACATTTCTGCTTTCTCTGGGCAGCTGGGGCCTAAAGGTAATGGAAGTGGGACTGGTACCGGAGGGTTACTGGTTTAATTGCATGTTCACTATATACGGAAAATAATTCAAATTCAAATAGAAATCAGATTTGGAGTGCAGATATCTGTCGCGTCGCTCTCAATGTGCATTTTTTTTTTACCTTAACTGTAATCAAACGTCTACCGCGTCGCCTCATTCACACACATTCATAAGCAGATTGAGCAATTAGGGGCATTCAGGGGTTCAGTGTCTTGCTCAAGGACACTTCAACTCAGCCTCTCGAACGAGTAACGTCCCGATTACCAGACGGCCCTCCTGAGCGCCGCCGCCCCCCCGTTGGGTTTACTACACCTGTGCATGACGTCTGACTGCTGCCAGTCAATCATATTTAAGAAGCCTTGTTTGCGGCACTCCTGCGATCTGTTTTCCTTCGCATTTCTCTTCACATCTGCTCTATTCATATATTTTGCTATTCATTTTTCAACTAAACCCTTATCCCTGCCTCTACTTACCTTACCCCTCTCGCGCTTCACAATCACACAGCAGGTAGTCGGGCTGTAAGCCTCTCTGACATTAGCTGATATCAGGCCCGGGTCTATTAGATCCTGCCTGGCTGTACGAGCTATTGACTGTAGAGGGACTGACTCAGGAATGATCACACTCATAAGCGCATGTGCTGTGACTCACACCTGCAGACACGTAACCCACACAAGGCAAAACACAAGCCCGCGTAGGAGCACACACGCAAAGCCTGTGCAATCTCCCAAAAAATGCTCCACTGATGTCTCCTAAGCTACGAAGATGGAGGAATCACTCAGGCTTTGAGAGCCTCCAATTACACATGCATCAATATCCTCTGCAATGTGTGTGAATAAGAGGGAGTCAGCTACCGGAATGTGTGAAGACTAGACAGTTCTTTTTTTTTATGTAAAAATGCGTTGTGAAAGTTGATTGTGATCCGAAAGTTCACAAGAAAAGCAAAGACTGGTCAATAACAGCACCGGAGAGACGAAGATAAGCTGACATTTAGAGGCTTGGTATTAACATGCAATCTAATCCGAACACGTCTTGACAATGACATGTAATAATTTGGACTTTGCTTGAACATTAAGGGGTTTTTTGTTATCTCTGTTCACATTATGATTGGATCTTGATATGCAAATTAGATAGATGGAATTATTGTATTTATATTCACAATCGGCTGAAGATGAAACCACATCCAGATGTGACCTTGACATTCCAATGACATTCCTAGTGCGACACATGTTGCATCCAGATGCAGGAAGTTAGGTGAAGGCTAAAAATGCTGCATCCTACAATTCCCATAATGCAACATTAGCATCTTTTCAAGAGGTCCTGCACAAACACTGACCCAAGTTTCCCATGCAGCCTTTCTGTAAAAATAGTATCACTCTAAGCTGAGATGACCCTGATGACATCATCGAGGGTTTATTTTTCAGCTATAGAAAACATTACCCAACTGCTTTCACGGCTTGAATGATTTTTATTCCATGATTTTATTGACTAAACGTCATGAGCAAAAAAAAACGGTTGAGCGACCCTGAAAGTGTACACCCACTACAATTAATGGGACGCCGGCAATTATAGCGTCCTCAATTCCAGGGTTATTGCTCATTTGTTGCAGCAATCAGCCTGATGCATCGCTTTGCATCGGATATAAAGAGCAAGTCAATATGTGAATACACTATAGACTGTGTGCACATGAATGTAGTTCCACACATACAAAGGAAGGAGTACCGTAGTAATCACAAACACACTGCGAGCTTAAATACAGTAAAAAGCAGCCACGCCACTTAGTTTAGTAAACGAGTTAAACCTTTCAAGGTTGATGAGAAGCGCCTTAACCCTTCACCCGCGCAGTCTGCACCAACGTCTCATGGTGACTCATTATATGGGAAGAATCGCCTTATAATGTTTGTTGACTCCACTCCCCGGAAGCGAGCACCAAGGAGATAATTACCGAACATTACAGGGGAACATATGGGCTGCCAGACTCACAGAAGTAAAACCTTCCCATCAAACGTGTTCGCTCTGTTCTTCTTCACGGTATGTTTTCATTTTCTATCTCCAACTTCAGAGCGACAGGTATGACGGCGTGTTTCGACTCTGAAACCCACCCAACAGTCACGGTAGCTTTTTATGTGCGATTCCCCAAAACTATATCTGGAGTTGTGTATCCATGTACGTTAATTGCATTACATTTCTAACAACCCGCCCTGTAGTGTATACGGCATTTTGAGAGGAAGACATCATACAATATCTGTTATCTGTCCAAATCATCACTGAAAAGCCAACAAATGTTAACCGCGCTCTCCATCACGGCCGAGATTCAATTATCATTTCACACTATTACCGAGGCCTGCAGGGCTAGAGATCCCCGTAATCTGACCTGGCACCGAAGTCGAGCTAGATTATATTCAATCTAATCTGGTCCGGGTAATTATGCGACGATTACAGAGGGTAGACACAGAGCGTTAACTGTGAATCTCATGGAGAGACGCCACTGCTCCACTGCTGCTTGTTTGGTGGTGCTGCCTCATGCTCGCTGCCAATGTTCTCTCTCTCTTCTAGGGCCTGTTTGGCAGCGCCGTCGTCCCCGGGTGTTTCAGAAGCAGTTTCACAAAGGCCCATATGTCAATACGACGTACGGAGGAGATCAAACGTATATAACGTTTTCTCAAGAGTGTTTTCTGGAGGCAACATATATGAAAACGATCTGCCGTGCTAGACACAGCTATTAATAGTATCTTAAAATATTTATTGATGATCACTTATAAAACCACACCAGAGACACACATTCACAAATGCAGCACCATGGAAAAAAAGGCATCAATTGTCAATCAATCGTGTGGCACAAGATGAGAAATATGAATTCGGGGTTCAATCTTTTGACATTTCTAGATGTTATTTCATCACTTCAGCTTGGTTAGACGTCCTGACAGGGTGCTCTCAACCTCCTTGTGTGCATGTCGCCTAGTCATGCAGTGTCTGGGACCGGCACTCCGCGGTATGTAAAATGTGTGCAGCCTCTCTTTGCCTTAATGCGGTTTTGTGGCGACAGCCTTTGTGAGAATAGATTGTTTATACATATGAGATTTTTCTGCCTCGGTGTGGTTTTTTTTTTTATATTCTGCTGTTATTGTCTTGCACCTGCCGCGGCGCCCGCACACACACAAACAGGAAACAGTGTGTGTGTGTGTTCTCCAAGTTCATCAGAAGTTGAAGGGGACACATCTCCCAAGGATCTGCACACATGGTGGGTGATATTTTTCTTCTTCAGATTATATATATGCACGCTGTGTCCAGGCTCAGGTTTCCCTGAGACAGTAATCATTTATAGTGGGTGATATCAAAGTTCCAATTTACCTGACTCGGGAAGAACCATCTTTCTCCCCTGCTCTCACTTTACATCCCGATATGGGTGTTGGGGAAGTGCCAGAGTCGAACTCTTCAGGACTGACAGATGGACATTACCACTGTCTCACCACCCTCATTACATCCATATTCACTCCTCTCCACCTATTGTCATTACGTCTGCGAGGGGCTATTTCTGGCAAGACGTTATCGCCGTACATAAAAGAGGACAAGGGCAAAAACTTCATGAGGACTCAATTACAAAGAAATACATGTTTTTTCTTCGAATAGATAAGAAATATTGATACAAGCGTTCTCACAAAGGAGAAATAGTTTGTGATAAGCCTGCAGTCTGTATTGAGTTAGTATATAGTTACATTACTTTGCAATCACAGTGTAATGGAATCCTTCTCAGCCATCACATGTATATTAACACGTGTAACTTTACCTCCCAAATGCATGTTTGCACGGCATTGTATTATTTTGTAATTTCATAACGGCAGAATTCATTCCTCGTGCCCGCTTCGAGAGGCCGCGCAACGCAAGATCAATTTAAGACAAAAAGTATGCAACGCAGTCATAAATCACGGGAAGTATTTAATATAGAATACTACCTGTGAGGCTGTGACTCGGGTAATATCATTCATCTCAATCATCCAATATTTCACTTTGAGCTGCCGAGGCGGAGGGAAACTGGTAATGTGGGACAAAAGGAATCAGGATACAATGGAAGTGAGGGGAGAGAAAGGGATGCAGCAGGGTGGGGTAAGACTCGCATCTGCATATCAAAGACGGCATGGAGGAAATTAGGTGAATAAAAACTTGAAACATTTACATATTGCTATAAATATAAAGAGTGTATGTGCTGGGTGTGAAGTAGACCCTTAGGGGAGCAAGTCATTCAAGAGACAAAGCTTTTGTTCTTTTGACTACAGTCACAGAGGATTTGATAAGCAGCATAAGTGCTTTAGTGAGATGACATGCGGTAATACACATGTTTAATCAGAGGCGGGGGAGTCAAGTATTATACTCCTGTGTGCTTAGCTTGTCTGGTTAGACTTAGAATGATGAATAGCTTAAGAAAAATGTGACTTTCAAATTGTTAACTGAAATAAATTTGATCAAGCCCTGCGGTGCCGGGACGGCAGCGCTACGGTGATACAACAAATTACCTACTGGTGAGCGTTAAACTGAGCGTAATTCCCTGGTTTAACGCCCAGCTCATTTGTGGATTTAGAGGGTAACGTATTGCTTTCTGTCTTCCCTGATTCCCGTCTTTTGCCCTCTAAAATAATTGTTGAACGCTTTCTTGCCCTTTGTTTCCGACACACTCTGCGTCTGGAGACGCATCTTATTTATCCAAATAAGCCACCCGCTGCAGATGTTATCTGTCAATTAAACGGGCGCGTTATCACTTGTTATCATTAGCACGCCTCATACAGTAGGCCAGGAGGTGCGTGTCGCGCGTTATTAGCATTTATAAACCACCGCTTGATTCACAATCACATCCGTTATGGAAGATAATGTGTGAAACTCGATGGTTAAGGTCTGTGCACACAAACAAAAAATTAAAATCACTGTTTTCTTGAAGTTACGTTACGACAATAATGACGATGTGAATACGGCGGATGGAAATGCGGCTTTAAATGGGGATCAAACACCTGTCACATGTTGGTAAGAATGTTATTCCACCACCATAATCTTCCTCCATGTGTGGACTCGGTCGTAATTACTACGGCTGCTAAAGGGCATCTGTCACTTGAACTACAGCCGGTAGAGTAAGACCCCGCTATCTCAAATATATGCAACCAATTACAAATGATAATGTCAGAAAATATCTGAAACCGCTGCCTGTCGTCACCATGTAATTAGTGAAATGTGCCTCTCACAGCAGGGGACATGATAAGAGCAGCTGAGTGTGCACGTCACAACTAGCATGGAAATGTCTCCGTTCTCTGAGAGGAGGTGCGAATTGCACTTTTTATAAATACGCGCCATGAAAAAATGGGTGATCATAAGAATCTCACATTAGGTGAAAATGTAAGTTCAACTACCTTTTTACTCGGTGGTAATTATGCCCTTTTGATAGGATCGATTGATGTAACCTTGAGGTCGTAGGAGTCAGTCTCTTTCAAATACTTTTTTATAGAGATTAACAGGCTTTTAACAGGCTGAGGAGAAACGAAAAACAAAAAACATTCACTCCAGTGGAGATGAACTCTGGCCGCATGTTCCAATCGTATTTAATACGTATGAGTTTTGACATGCAGTGAAGATATAATTAGCAAAGAAACTATGAAGAAAATCGTCTGACCAAGGAGAACGCTGGAAATGGGAGACGACCGTTCCAGCAACAGGAGCTGGATGCACATCCCCGTGTCTCTCCCTCTGTTATACTCACGCTAATATATTCTACTTTACACTCAACATAGAAGTAGATGTAGAGGGATAGACCTGGAGCCAAACATATCAGTCAATACCAATGAAGCCTGATTGTTTTACAAGAATGCCATCTCCTCCCTGTAATCCATGTATTTTTTTTCTCATATAAAGACAATGAGATCTTCCTTTGCCTGTCAAGTGTGTTTGACTAGTGTAAACCTGCCGTGTGTGTGTGTATAAGCCCACTAGAGCACCGGCTTGAGTGCAAATCCCTATATTGGACGTAGTTTGAGAAGAGCTTGAGTCTGGAAGACCCGCTGAGCTGCAGACGGCTTGAGGGCAAATGGATCAAGACGTCTGCTGCGTCTGGTTTTAAAACTTTGCCTTTGATATATCTGTCAAACTGAACAGTTTCCAAATGGATTAACCCCTTGAACCCTGGAATACTGTGTATTCAAATGTGACCAGTCATTCCTATGAATGCACTTTAGAGGGCTATCTTTTAGCCTTGCAGCTCTTTAGGTAATCCATCCATCCATCCATCCATCCATCCATCCATCCATCCATCCATCCATCCATCCATCCATCCATCCATCCATCCATCCATCCATCCATGCAGCAGACTGACTATGGTAACCCGGACAACCCTCTCCACAGCAACGCTCTCCAGTTCCTGGGGGTCCCCAAAGCAGTTGGCCAGACAAGCTATATAATCCCTCCAGCGTGTTCTGCTCTACCAAAGGGGCCTCCTACCAATTGGACGTGCCCGGCAGACATCTTAATCAGATCCCCAAACAACCACAGCTAACTCCGTTCGAAGTGAAGGAGCAGCGTCTCAACTCCCCGAGGGATACCGGAGCTTCTCACCTCAGGAAACTCGTCTCGGGCCCTTTTATCCACGATCTCATTCTTTCAGTCACTACCAAAAATAATGAGATCTTTAGGTAATAAAAGGTAGCAATTCCTCTTAATATACTACCTTCAAAGTGTCCCACTCAGTGTGTGGTTCCTCAGTACACACCCATGCAGAGCAAGTACAGTGAGGCAAACCAATGTGACCTTTATCCATCCTGTGCAGGATGCACACTGGTGGAGATCTTCTCTCCCCTGTGGTTATTGATTGTGTTCATCATTTAAAAGTAACTCGCTTTAGAAAGCACGTGCGGCAACCAGACGCTTCCTTACTTGGGTAGTTAAGAGTGTCTGCATCCCAAAGGCATCTTCAAGGACAGATAAAATGGTGTACTGGTCTATTACATCCCTCATGAATTCAATTTAACATTAAAATCCCTGCACTGTCTCGTCTTAAAACTCTGCCTTCGTTTTAATCTCCAAAAAACACCTGCGAATGTCCGTGACTCTTTCACGGTTGTTACGCAATCACAGCGAGAGTAGACAATCCGTCCACGAGAGTTTGAGGAAATATAATTGATTCTCCGTCCATCTACATGAAATATGCATGGATCTTAACTTTATCTTTCGCACAAACGCAGAGGAAGTTGCGTCCTGTGTGCCATGTGTGCCGAATCCTATCGATATACAGTACAGGCCGAACCCTGGGGAGCCGCAGCAGACAGATCATGTGGCCGTGTTTGACCAAGCACGGCTATCACGGCCTGCAGGGCAGAACAGATAAAAAGCCTTTCATTGTTGCGCCCTTGAACGGCATCAATGTATATTACATGTGTACGCGTGCGAGGATATGAGAGGGTGAGTAAATAACTGGCAGACGGGGAGAAAGTGAGATACGGGATGTTTTTCTGTGTGTGCGCCGTATTTGTGCATAGATAGACCCTCATCATCTCAGCGCGATTACAGGAGCATTTCACCACAAACAGCATGTGACTTATCAGAAGCAGCCAGGTTTTCAGGGGGCTGACAGTCTGTGGAGAACTGCCAGGGGATAAGTCTCAATCCCAACTCAACCGTCACTCTCTCATCTCTTTTCTCTCATGCTCACACACACACACACAAATATATCCGCACATCTGTGCAAACACGAACGCGGCAACCCAACGGCAAACCCAGACTGCTGATCCTCCAGCGAGATCCACAAGCCTTTCTTTCTCTCCGACAACTCTAAATCGTTAAAAGTCGGCCTTTACTCCTGATAATGTGTCCGTGGAGACGCGGAGAAATGTAAACAGTTCAGATGTGAAACAAAAAGAAAGGTTCAAGGGAGGATTGTCAAGTTGGATATACACCAGTGGATGGAAATAATGAAATAAGGCTTTTCAATTAAGGACAAAAAAGGGAGAGACAAAAGAACCATCCGTGTATAGCCGCTAAATAAGAACCTCTTTTCTTCATGGAAATACTTTTTTGTACGTCATCCCGATGAGGGTGCGTCTGTGTGTGCCTGCGAACTAGTTACCGGAAGGTCATTTGGAATATCTGTCCCAGGTTGACGCGCTGGCTTTTGTTGTTGTATCCATGCAGCATCTCAACAAACAGGGTGTCATTGAAGTGAACATCCTGCCTTGGGCATTTTGGTCCCTCACAGTTATCCGACTGCAGGAGGCATGAGCGCCCGTCCTCTGCCAGTTTGTACTCCTGCACGCACCTACGGGAGAGAGGGAAAAAGCTGTCAATGTAATGTGTAAAATACACTATGCATACGACCCTATTTACACTTGGGGTGAGAGGATATTATTGCGGCTGGCAGAAGGCCCGAATGATAAAAGGAATTGTGGCATAAACTGTGCAGCTTAATGACGAAGCAGAATGTGAGATACAAGAGATCTTGAAGGCTGACGGTGTGAAAGCACATGAAGACATCACTCTACAACTTTATTATTAGAATAAAAAATAGCATGGAAAGCAACAGAGGAGCTGTGCCAAATTCTTAATGTAGACAATCTGCCTCTTATTGTTGTGGCTTTGGTCGACTTGTTTTTAATATCAGCCAAGCGGTGCCTTTGTCATTATAGGGACCTTGAACACGCTAGAACAGAATCTGTTTTTAAAATGCAGAATTTAGCAATCTACCCCGCACGCAATTAGCATATCTCCCCCAGCTATTTACACAAGCCTCTCTTAGAGATTACAGAAGATCTTCTGCTGTTGGCTCGCGCTGAGGTTTGGACGCATGCAGCTTATCAGCTCCGAGCGCCTCAGTGGGAATAAGGACTCCACGGCGAATGGATGCACCTCCTTGAAAACACAATGCAGTGTTGTGACATGACTGCAAAGTCATTTAGCTTCTATAACCAAAGGTTTGCCCAACCAAAGAATGCCCGTCCAGTACAGTGTATTAAGTCATAGCGTGGCATCCCCGCCGGACAGAATCCATCATAAATGATGCCACATTTTTTGATTCATAATGTTTTTGGCCTCAAAAATGATTTGCCCTTTCTGAAAAGTCACTCTAGTTAATTGTACCGTTGGCATTTAGGAAAGTGGACAGTGCTGCAAATTGTATTTTAATGTGGTCCTGCTTCACCCTTGTGTAAGGAAATCTAATGTTCTAAAGGACAATTATGTCCAGCACTGTGGACATGCTCAGAGACGATTAGGATGTCTTTCATCCGTCCGCCTTCTCCGTCACTAAGTTCCCAAAATCAGCAGTTTTCAGGAGCTGCATTAAAAGAGAATTATATTCATGTATGTTCAAACATGTTAATATTTGCAGAGCCACGTTCTCAGCCATTGTAAAGTAAACACACATCTCCTATCAAATTAGTGTTACTGCTCCAAGTATTTCATATTTGTTAAATTAGATATACTGGGTGGACTAAACCTTGAAAAGTAGTGGAAGGAGATGGACAGGATAGAAGAGGAAGATGAGAAATAAAGTCTGCCGTTAATAAGAAACGTTGAAAACTGCCGGTGTTCAGCTGCATCCTGGCGGTACTGTGCTATGCTATGCTATGCTATGCTATGCTTTGCTATGCTATGCTATGCTATGCTTTGCTACGCTATGCTATGCTATGCTTTGCTATGCTATGCTTTGCTGTGCTATGCTATGTTATGCTATGCTAAGCACTGCTAAAATCTAGTTCTTGGGCTTGAAACAAAGCAATGTGAATATAAAATATGTATAACAAATACAATTGTGGGCAAACTCCTTTCATCAAATATATATTTCATTCTGTGGTGTTTCCTTATCTATAAGTCCCATTTCCTTTATACGACTGCAATACACCACACAAAGCCTCCTTCATGAGCAGGCTTTACCTTCAGCCTTCAGACGTCCATTCAATCTCTACTGATGGTTATTCTCACCCACAAAACATCAGCACATTGCTAGAACCGGGGTCATCTTCAAGTGGCACAAGCTGCTGGAGACACAGCTGTTCGCAGCCTCCATTGAAGCCATCCGTGCAGTCAATGCCCCTGGAGTAGTCATAGCAACCTGAGCCATCCCTCATTGGCCTCAGCCCATTAGGACACTGCGAAAGAGAGCCGTAGAGGAAGAAGGAAGGTGGTAGGAGGGAGGCAGAGAGACGGGGTGAAGAGGGAAGTATGGAAAAGGGTGACAGCAGAAGAGAGTAAGGTACAGAGGTCAGCATCTGCATTTTAATCAGGGACAGGCGCTGAGGAAGAAACGCTAGTGGGGTAGATCAGAGGGAAGAAGTGAGCAGCGTGATTTCAAGAAACTCAGCTCATCAAAGAAAGAAGAAAGAATACAGAAGAAATGGAGTTCTTTATTCCGTAAAGAAAGAAACAGACAATTTTGAGCTTCGAGTTGTCACATCTCATTCATTGATGTCCTATGTTCCCTTACTGAAGGCCTCGGCAGGTGAAAAAGAGACATGATGAAAAGGACAGGATCTGTGTTTGTATGTGTGTGTGTGTGTGTGTGTGTGTGTGTGTCCTCAACAACCGTTCATCCAATCTACTTCACATTGCTCAAGGAACTGAGCGATTGAGTTGGAAGCGGTATGGATGAGCGGTTCCTGACAAACAGAAAACAGAAACGTGACGCGTCAGTTTCCATTCAGGGGCTCAGGCGACTCATCTAGGTCACTGATGATGACGGCGACGCATCGCAGAGATTGGCTGCAATCTGGATCTCGACATGGAATCCGGGGTGAACAGCCTGCAGCTATTTTAGATAAATCTTGAAAAAAAAAAGTGGTGATCTGTAAGCTCTGTGAATTGGAACTGGGCTCATCACAGCAGGACAACGCCTCTGCACGGACACCTGAATCAAACACATCCCGGCGCACTTCCTTTAAGATGGTGGCGACAGCAGGACACCACTGTCCTGTTTAGTGTTTATACCCAACCAACCTGTTGAAGTTATTCCAGCTCCGCTGCTGTTATGGTAACGCACCGTTAGCCCTTCTGTATTACAACATCTAATTAATGTATTGTTATATTAAATCAAGTAATGTGGACAAAAGGAAGCGTAGAATAACTATTCAATACTAATCATTCGCTGTAGCCCTTTATAGTCAGAGCCACGCAGAGAGAGGGCGAGGGTTAACCCCGTCTCTTAACGTCGGCACCAGGTTGTCAGCTAATTAGTGTTTCAATTGTAACCTTTTGATAACCCGACACAGTCGGTGTCAAGTGGGACGCAGTTTGGATGTGAGGTTCTTGGCAAGGCTGCAACCAGCCACGCCGAAAGCCGAGAGGACGGGACGTCATGATGAAGAGCCGCACTATCAAAGTAATAACAGAGGATCCGAACACAGAGGCTTTGAGGAGCAGTAATATTGGCTGTCAGTATTGACAGTTGCCGTTCAATATCGGGGAGCAAACAGTCAGTGCGTTTCCATGGGCAGCTTACCCGGTATCGCAATTACCTCCTACCACCCGCTGTGACCCCCTGCTGTGGCTTATCCGAAAGTACATGTCGGAGAAAACATTCGAGAAACAATCGAGAAACCGGCCGAAGCATTGCTAACTCCGATACGCTATGTGGCGCTAACGAGTCTTTTGGCTGCGGTGAGAGTAGAAGAAGAGCGGTGAGCATAGAAGAAGCGTAGAAGAAGAGCGCCGACCGCGTTCGATTATAGTCTTTAATATAGTATTTCTTCAAGCTTTAACCACAGATTCATGACAGGTGGTAAGCCATGGTGTCGTTTGACGTCGTCCTGG
>CAAKHC010003657.1:9099-35287 GCA_901007825.1 Macroramphosus scolopax | reverse complement strand
GGGGGGGGATTAAAAATACATGGTAAACAGGTTTGGAGAAATCAAAGAAAAATGAGGTATGCATAAAATATACTTTAACTCCACATATCGCCCCTGAAATTAAACCGCACACTGAAAAACTCCCACAAATTCTCAACGACTGTAATTCATTTCCCTAATCATCCATTAGTCCCCTCGGCTTCAATCAGGAACGGAGCATAATCTATTGAGGGCTCTGTCTCTTAATGATCGTGTCAAAATTAAGATGCTAAATGATTGTACTTAGTGGCCGTCACACATTTCAGAAAAAGGGGGAGATAGGAGGGAAAAAAATGGGAGCGATCAGGGATTTACATAATAATTCCTGCTGCAACCTCTTCGGTTAAGAACAGAACGGGGCGAAGGGGGCGCAGTAAACATGACAGGAGAGAATATTTTCCTTAATAAAAAATGATATTGAAACAATATAATAAGGGTTATTTCATATAACACACGTTCCAAAAAAAAAAGTATTTAATATTGCACAGATGTCTCACTGACAAGAGGGGGAAAAAATCTAATTCTCTAAAAGGATATTTGACAGCCTAATCTGGTTTGGAGGTGGCAGAGATGCATGCCTTGCAGCTGCACTGCTGCTCAAGTGGGTTAAATTAGGCACAACAGTTTTATTGCTGCAAGAGCGAAAACTTGCCAGGGTGCAACACACAGTCCCCGGTGGGGAACAGGAAGTCTCAACCCAGCTGTTTGTTGCCCGTTTTTCATGTGAATTCTCGGCTAATCTTCGGTGTGAGAACACACAGCTGTCTCTCAGATAATGGGGATGCTGTCCCGAGAAGGCAGAAATAGATTATGCAAGTTTTATCTGTTTTTTTTTGTAGTGTATAGGGTTTATCTGTGCATATATATATATACAAATATACAAATACAGGCTTCACTCTGAGGGATCAGTCGATCTCATCCTCAACCTCTCCAAGGTGACAGTCCATGTGTTCACTCTCAGCTAATCGGGATGCTCCACCGTGGAGGCTGGTTTGATTTAAACAACATATTGGGCATGTTTCTCACCCACCTCCCTGTAGCGGTGACAGCACAACAGATGACTGTGAGCGGGGAGGGTGGCTGCTCGGAGATAATGCTGTCTGCTTTCATTGATAATCAAGACAACAGTGACATGATTTGTTTATGATCGGGAACATAAATACGGGAAGTAAAGGGCTGTGAAGATTCGGTCTTCAAGTGGAAGGTTGGAAGAGCTGCGGGAAAGCTTCCCGCTACCCTAACTGGACTTTTTGATGTAACCAACAAACCTTATGAACGTGTTTTATATCGCTAGAGAATCCCCAGATATTCTACCAGAACTGCATCCCTTTGCTTTTCAAAAAACCAGCAACACACTCACTGACAGAAACCCTTAAAAATCACACACTCAAACAAAGGGGAGTTATTTATGCTGTGAGGGACGTACGGACTCGCACATCCAGGAGATCAAACTTTCCCTCTCCAAGTGCCTGCGCCAATTACAGGACGACCAACTGGTCAACTGCGTTGGCAGCACAAAGGCCACTGATTTCAGTAACATAACAGAAACATTAGACGGTGGAAGTCAGGAGGCTTTAAAGAGGAGCGAATGAGGCCGTGAAGCCGTCACTCAAAGGGGGAGGCGGTCGACGCTGGCCACTTCCAACGCCGACCTTTTATCCCTTTCCGTGCAGTTTAACACCCATTCAAACCTGGACTAATGTGAAGGTAACAACTGCAAGACTGTCACATCAGGAGGACTAACGAACCGCTTGCAACCTCCACGACCCCGAAGGTGTAAACTACCCTGCAGAGGTTAAACGCCTTGGACTTCGCACCTGTCAGTCAGCAATGAGGGAGCTTCAGCGTGTACGTCTTTGAGAATCTACAAGCCCGGCTTCTCATGACTTTGGACCCTTCTGGATATAGAAAATATAACATAAATTTAATCTAGTAGTGTTAAAATATTGGTTAAGAATATCTGATTGGTTTCAATTCTCTCTTAAATCCTGGAATCTACACACTTAATATCTGAGGAAGGCGCCCGCCTGTCAGATACGACTGGAGATTATCACCAACACAACCAATTAGTGTCGGAGCCAGATTGAAAGGATTGAAACAGATTGCATTTCAAAGGACAAATGATATATACAATATTGAAACCACTGTGGGCGATTGTGTCCTGTTAAACTAACACATTGTGATGCAATTATGATATACGACCACATCAGTGCATCAGCTGTTCGTTGATGCTGCAGTATTTCCCCTCGCAGTAAGACTTTGAAATGGAATAACTTTATTCTGTTGGGTATATGTACAGACTACTTTTTGCATTTACTGCTATGTTGCACGTACTTAAAGTGTGTTGAAGGGTAGAATATTAAATATAATGCATTTCTTTAAACCATTGAAAGACAGTGGTAATGAGGTGACCTGAGCTGTGCTGTGCAGCCGGGCAGGGGGGGGAGTGATGATGCTCACTTGTCAGGAACATCCTGTGTGGGGACACGCAGGAGACGGCGGGCATCAGAATGAGGGTTTGGACAAAACTATTGTTTGGGTGGAGTTGCTGTTTCTCCTCCCCGCTGAGTCTTTATGTAAACCGGAGGCAACCAAGCGGAAATCTGGCTCCACACTGACAACTCATCATTCACTTCCTCACTTTTGGAGTTTGTGCCAAACATTTTAATAAACTTGTGCATTCTGGGACACAATGCGCACGCCTTGAAATGAGATTGGAAACTGTTTTCTCTACACTGAGTTTGACAGGGCAAAAAAATAAAAAAAAAAGTTCGGAGTTTTGCTGGAAGTAAAAAAAAAAAAAAAAAAAAATGAAGCTTATCCAACTCTGAAACCAAACAACGTTGCGAGAGAGGTCCCAGAAGGGACTTCAACTGATGAAAGATATGCCACTAATATCACACCATCTGCTCAGCCTCTGAGTACTTCATTTAGGAAGACAGATACTGTATCGGGATCCAGCAATGTGCCATAAAGAAAAAAAAAAAAATCATTCTATTTCCTAAAAGCACAGACTCACACTCTGCTGCGGCTGTCAGACCTTCAATAAACATTAAAAAATGCTTTACAGGGTTCTGAAGTTCATCGTGCAGCCCGAGAGTTCACCGAGTGCATCAGTAACTTCAACACTCATCTCACACTGTTGGGTGAAGGCTTGGACTGCTCACACGACAGCCACATCTGCCCGGTGACGTCCACCACACCTCAACTCTGCAGCGGTCGGCCTGGTTGCAACATGATGAAAGAAGGATTCTGTGTTTGCAATTAACTTCTGCCTCTGTTCCTCCACCGTATTAAAGGTTGAAGCATGAACTTCAACCATGCAAATGCGTTCTATAATCCTTTTGATCATGGGGTTTATGGCTAAAAGATAACAGCAACTCCAGAGCAGGTTTTTTCTTTTTTTTGGGCTTAGCGCAAAGTCACATTTGAGACAATAACATGTAGCGAGCTTTCAGCTGGGTAAGTTAGGTCTGGGGTTCCCAAACTTTTCCCATGCCGAGGCCTCACAAATAGCATTAGCTTCTAGCTTAGGACCCCTGTTGCAAGATATCTTTAAAACCTATTGACAATACTATGTCAAATATCAACAAATAATATCTGAGTATATGTTCTTACATTTAATAATGCCATGATGATCCATCGGTATATTCACTTACTGTCAAGGTGAACAACACATTTGGAGCAGTCATAGCCGTTCTTATGTGCAGCGTAAGTAAGATAGGCAAGGCAAATATTACTATTTTATCATAATCCACATTAAAAAAAGGAATGTTTTAGCAATTCCCCATCATCTAATGATCCAATTTGCTGAGGCACCGCTGGCACTCGCCACCTTGAAACCAGGGAGTCAGGATACACACCATGACGCCACACTGTCTGACATTTAAGTCTCTGCTGAGTTGTAAAGTATTTACCTCTGCAACACAAAAAGAAGATGCATTGCAACAGATTTGTTTACTGTGCATGCTCCGACTGTGTGTGCGTGGCTTTGCATGGTCCCGCAAAACACTCTGATTAAAGATACATTATCTTATTAAATATATTATATAAATATATGAATATATATTGCTCGATAATGAATTGTTCTTTTCGCGCCAAATGATTCACCCGTTGTCACGGTGAACAATAATGTCAGTGATCCTGGAAACGGCAGCGTAGGATGAATTGTTTCTGCAGATTAACCTGCAGTGTTACGCAGCACATCGCCCCTGTGCTGAGCAATATAACCTTTCGGTATTTGACGAGCCAAGTGGTGGGAAAAGGAAGGCGCGCAGAAACATCACCTGTCTGGAATCGCGAACCGTCGCCAACCACAGCTGTTGTTATAAGACCGAGGTGAGCCAGCGGAAGAATTAACCACCTGTCATCCGACGAGGAAAACACACAACGTTGTAGGAATAAGAAATGTCTGAAAAACTTCTGCAGGGACGCTAACTACAATCTAATTCATTGCAAATGCATTGCGACTGTCTTAAGAGCAGCAGACAGCCTTGAATGTTCTGATAATGGATTTTAAGCCCTCCGTGTGGCATATCGCGGCTCTGTGTTTGCACCCGCTCTGACAAGGGTGGTTAGAATAACACCAACCTGAACGAGCCAGGGAAAAAAAAAGGGAAATCACACCATGTCTGTGATCCTCCGAATTAATCTTTGAAGACTGGAGGGCTTTGTCAGTCTTTTGTCTGCATATTAATCAGCCGCACGCAGAGGTGCGAGACTGCTCTGAATCATTTTAAAGTCCTTTTTATGCAACATTTATACTTTCTAAAAGAGTGATTTGAAGCTAAATATTCCCGAGCTCAGCGTGCATGGTGAGATCCAGAGGAAGCTTGAAGAAGACAGAAGACAGGAGTGCATTCGTACTCCTGGTTATTTTCTGCCTGTCTTGCATTTTCTATCCTTTACTGACCGTGCGTGCTCGTACCCCGACTGGACAACGTCCGGCAGTTCATACAGTCAGAATACTGCTGACAAGCTGAGGGTCAGACGGGGAAACAACCCGGTCTGGTGTCTGTGTGTATTCATCTGTTTAAGCAAGAGTGAGATCCGTCAACAGAATTCTGTTATGACAGCGGTTTGGAACTCATTCATATTTATTAAGCACCCTCTCCGCTGTCCGATACGTTTCACCTTTTGGTCTAATAAGGATTCGTCTTCGCCTCCAGCCCTGTATCCTGTATGACTGAGACGAGGCTGGACGACTGTACAAAAACATCCTTGAACTTGTATTTAAATTAGAAGCTCAAATCCTGTTGTGAAATACTTTTTGAACAAGTTTTAAAAAAAAAAAAACTTAATAAATGCTAAGTCAGCATTAAATTAAGGTTAAATTGGAAAACAGCTTCATACGGTTTGCATTAAATTTCAGTTAGACTTTAATATCAATCAGATTTGTGTACTTTGATGAATAAATTATGTCGCACAATTAAATTTGGGTAGAGAGTTGAATAATGCCACATTCAAATACACAACTCTTAACAGGGAATATTGAATGAATAAACCTGAAGTTATTAAAAGACACGTTTGGTCTTCATATAAATGATTTAATACATTATACATGTCAGGGTCGCTCAGTGGGCACGACAGGAACACACCACGTGTGATATTATGTGCAGTAATACCATTAACATTCTGATAATATAGCCAACTGGTTTGGGGCAAAAGGTAATTACTACTATATGGTGCGCGAGGTAAAGAACTACCACCATCATAAAAAACAGCCACAGGCTACTAAATTTGTCAAGTGTGGAAATTGTATTTTGTTGTGATGAATGATGGGGAGAATGGCTCAGGTTCATTAATATGGACTAGTCGCCATGGTAACACAGTGGGAGGTAATTCAAGGGGGGTTGAGTTGCAGGGGGAACGGGCAACAACTTCATCAGATAAAAAGTGATCAAACGGAAAATATTTCAGAAAATATTACGAGTGCTCAGATATTATTTTTGGGGGTTTATCCTGGGAGGTGCTTTGATGTGTCTGGGAGGGGGGTACAAAGGTGTCAAAGCTGTCAATACTCGTGTAATAGCAGTGTAACAACAGTGAGAAATAAGTTCCACTCCTGTTTTCATGGATAGTGTAAATGTTTTTATTAGTTTAGAAGTATTTGAATCTTTTAATTAATTAAAATAAGTCCTGTAAACACAAATAACTAATAATAATCAGCCCATTTTACAATCCGGTCCAAGCTCTAACTGAGTCACCGAACCATCCAGCACTTGAATAGCCTGTGTTAATATATATTATTTGTAAAATGAACATCATTAAAATACTATTAGTGGACTTTATCAAACATACAATTAGTGGTTGTTCTCGCCGGACGACTTCCTATTGATCGGTGTTATTTTGTGAGCCATTACTTTAGTATTCCAATAGACCTCATGTTGTTACCGTCATTCAAGAGACAATGGGTGTGTTTTTAATCAATTACAAATTGGCAGGAATCAATATAATGAGAGACGGGGTAATGAAAGGTTATGTTGATGTATAACAAGGCGGAATATAGAACAGCTGAGTGGGTCATAACTGCCTCTAATCAAAGCCTTATAGAGGCCGTACGTACACAAGAGAGGAGCACAAAAACAATCAAAGGACCGTAATTATGAGTTGTTGTGGTTGCCTGGAATTATGACAACTGTCATCATTGTAAATACTAGATTCAATGAATGGCATTACCTTTGAGAGAAACATTAAAAAGAGTCCATTATATAGATTATGTTTAGTAGCCGAGTCACTTTCTAACGCAAATTAAAAATGCTGAACGGACTCCAATCGACGCTTCCTGTTGTCGTGTGCTTGAAATTCTGCTTCACGGGTTCATTATTCACCTGGAGTTGCACCACGGAGGAGGTGATACAAAAAAAATGACAAAAATCGCATCCTCCTCTCCCAACATATTTGAGATTTCAAGCAAAAATACACTGATAACCTGATTTTAAAATATATACTTGAACTAAAATAGTTGCATGCAATCCGTCCGATTGGCTGTTATTTGCCTCTTAGGATCCTTTCCAACCTTCTTTGTTTGCGTCACGGATGTGAAACGTCCCCCAACAACAGTCTAGACCGTCGTCTGAACAAACTAACTACAGTCCTCTCGAACAGTCGCTTCAGGTGAGGACACAATAAGACTTAATAAAGGAACTCATGTCTGATAGAAATAAACCGAAACACAGTGCATTGTGGGTGGAAAACAGATGATGACACTTGGCAGAGGCGGCCGCCACCGCTCACATGCACAGAGGAGAGGCTGAACTGTCGTAATTAATTTCATCCAAACAGAAGAAAGTCATGACAAAAGGTACAGAGTCTATCAATGCTACTGTCGTCAATAATCCCCCTCTGTTGTTAGCAGAAAGAATAGTGCACATTCACCATATAAAACCCAGTTCACACTCACCATGCAGCCAGACGAGTCCAGCTGTCGGTCAGACACACACTTGAAATTCTTCTTGCAGCCGCCATTATCTTTGGAGCAGTCACGGACGGGCCCGAAAGATGACATTAGGTCCTCTACTGTCTCAAAGTAAGTGGACATCATGGCCTCTTCCCTGAATGGGAGAAAAAAAAAGAAGAGATTACAGACAAGAAGAAACAGATGCTTTTGTGTTCTTTTTAAAGGGTACATGAAGACACGACGGTGCAGGTAATGGAAAGAAAAGGAATGCTTAAGGAGTTGAACATAAAGAGGCTCTGATAACCTTGCAGTGTCTAGATGCACATCTCATATTCAGGGTTTTTTTTTTCTATAAGGGAATAAAAGTCAGCTTAATGCCTCAGTTAGGAATTATATAAAAATACTGAAGGTAAAAACAGGAACAGAGAAGAAAGAAAAAAGCTTTTTTTGACATGACTTGTCCCTAAAACTCACGGTATATATCTTTAGGTTGCAGAACAGAAAAGTTTTATTTCTTTTTTTTGGTTTAAAGCTTTAACTTTATTTCGTGACTGGAGGCAAATGGAATAAACCTCCAAAATAGCACTTTAAACTGATGTAACTGGGGCGTGTGTGGAGCTGTGGTTAGATTTACTGCCCTGCAGGTGGATGCCTACCGGCCGACCGGTGGAGTCGCAGTCTACATCCATAATGTCATAAATATGTACTGAAACAACAGATCTATATTCTAAAGTCCTGAGTGTTGTTGTCTGTCTGACTGCAGGCGGCTGTGTGCACCACTGGTACTGCACACTGGTACTGCACCATCTACCGACCGTCTGCGGGCTGATTGGTTCTTAGAGCTTCACGGTAAATGAGGTGGATTCATAAAATCTTTCTACCTTACTGGTAGGTGCTTTACAATGTTGTCACACATATGGCAGGGGCAGCCATGCATGGTGTCAACAAGCTCATCAATCCTGAATAAAAGGGATTTAAAGACAAGAACACTGAGTTTGTACGTCTGCCATGAAGAATCTGGGGACCTTCGTTTGACCTTTGACCTTTACGATATAACATCGCTTGATTTGATTACAAAATATGATCATAACAATCAAGTGAATTCTTTAGTTACGGCCCAAAAACATGTTTTATGACCTTTACCTGCCAAATTCTAATCGTTGAGCCCAAATGGACGTTTGTGTGAGATTCTCGCCAAAAGGAGGCGCAAGAATTAGATCCATGTGACATCACGGTGACCTTGACCTTTGAAAATCCGAATCAGTTTATCCTCTAATGTGGCAGTAAGTGGATTTCACTGCCACACTTGAAGTACTTCCCCCGTGGCATTCCCAAGAAAAGGAGAATCAGAGGGACAAACAACCCGATGACATAATGCCTTCAACAGTCGCACTGGTCTGATGCATGACGGGGTTCATGATGGTTCACGTCCTTGTCTGGGACTGATCAGTGATTTGACACTAATTGGACACATTGTCACGGTGCGTCGATGGAGAATATAGGAAATCCGCATTCTCCGTTCAATTACTCTCAGAACTAATCCAAGGCGAAGGATTTGAGGCCCGCCGAAGCCGCGGATGCTGAAGAGGATAGCATGAGAACAAGGAATAACCGCGCATACGGCGACATGAGCGCGGCAAATTAAACTAAGAGCCCATAAGGCAAACGGCGGAGAAAAATAATTAACTTCTCATTTATTTATGTAATTGATTTATGCATTTAATTTTGTGCTTGACATTTAGGACAGCATTATAATGATATTTTTAAATTGCACCACTCGACGGAGGACTAGATGGCATAATAAGTAAAACATAATAATGTAACTTTCTGCTAATTTATCTTCATTTCGTAGAGAACGCAGCCGCGTGTTTATACAAGCATTTCACCGGGAAAAAAACGAGCCGATAATGAAAATAATTACAATATATTTTCAGTTCGGATTGAGATTAAGTGTGGTTAAGGTGTGTGTGTGTGTGTGTGCGTGTTTGTTTCACTGCCAGCTCTGCTGATGAAAAATCTGTACAAACAAAAGAGGACTGTATCATTTCCAAAGGTTGGATCTTTGTGCTTCCTTCGGAGAAATGTCAGCATGGCGGCGGCTGCAAGGCTCAGCTGTTGTGTTCATTTCGGCATGCTCAGCCGTACCCACACACTGAGCGCTGCATGCCCACTGTCAGAGTGAACGGTGGGGGTGAGCAACCCCTGTGTTTCTCTTTGCAAACGAAACAAAAGCGCCGTCTCTTTCAATGGGACCGCGGGGATCAGTGTGTTTTGGGGGTGACTTGATTCCTGCGAACGGCAACAAGATCAAGAACGATGCGAAGACAGATGTCCTGCCAAGCGAGGCGCCTTTCACCGTCTCTTGTCACTACAGGTGCTTAGGTGCCGTTAAGAACGGCGCCCCGTGCCAGATGCCACGTGCTATAAAGCCGCCTCGCCTTCGATCTCTTGGATCGCTAAACAGAATGAACTCTATCGGTAGAAAATAATAGCAGTCACTACCTGCACTAGTCAAGGTCACAAGCATTGCTTTGTGTGATTGTTGCATTGAAGGCTGGCCTGTGTGTGTATGGGAGCGAGTCTATGAAACCTTCTGTGACTTCCTAGGGATGTCCAAATTGAATTCCCCCCCCTGTCCTCAATGACCTCATAGACACAATGTGCTCAAGTTGTCCTGGATACAAAAAGATAAACAAGGCATATATGCTGTTCTCCGCTCAGGGAAAACAAGGTTTTGGACTTTGAATATTATCTCAATATTACTCCCTCCGACGCTGACTTACATTCGACATTGCTCAACTCAGGATGCAGTAAGCTCGGAGGACGTCGGTGACTCGAGGCGTGTGGACGTTGTACACTCAGGAGGGGGTTGAGAGTGGATGAGCTTGTTCGGAGATACAAAAAGCAGAAAGATATTGTCTTTTTTGTCTTCCCCTGTCACCCATAACCTGGTGGACTTTCACAGAGCTTATCGTACTTTAATTTGACCCCCTCAGACGTCAGTGTGGTCTTGTTATTTCAAGATAAGACAATGCAAATTGTGCCACTTGACCGCATCACCTGTGTTTGATAATCAGAGACGATCTGGTACCTGCAGCAGCAGCAGCGGAGGAGATCTGGAGTTAAGCTGATGTAATCTTTGCGGTGTCTCTTTATTCACTTATAATATGTTTGCAGGTTATGATGCTGCCGTCTAGATTCACCGCCTGTTTGCAAATGTTCTGCAAAATGTTCAACCTGAGCATCCACTTTGGAGTGAGAAATAGATGATGAGGAGAGGCCAGTTGTTGCACCAGGCAAGTGGAGCTCACCGGCAGCTTCCTGGAGGCCAGCGCTAATCCTCCGTTTGCCAGAGGCCCGGGTCCTACTCCTGGACCAACGGTAGCCCCAGAGCAAGTTCTGAGAGGAAGTAGACGCTGAATATTCTCCGACACCGCTGCAATAAAATCAGTGATTTTCTAAAGGGAGTCAAGAGAAGTCGGCAGCACTGTGCTGGTCTGTTCATAGCGAGGTTTCTCTGATGTCTGTAGATCTTTTTTATCATTATATTAAACTTCACTTTCAAGCAGAAAATCTTCATGAATGTGAGGTTTGCGCTGCAGATTTGAAGTGTCAGGAGCAGCAGACCGTGATCCATTTCCTCTATCCGTGAAGAGTACGGTAGTATTAAATATTGGGTATTCATGTTAGACACACTGAACAGCGGTGCAGTAGTGTTCTTCACTGCCCTGCCTGAGTGGTGAAGAATTACACCTCACTGAGAGCCCGTCAAGACATCCCTCATCATCCTCACTGTTACAAGTCTACCACCTTATCTTCCTCCCCGTTGAATGTATGAACCCAGCATATCCGGACAGTTTTGTCACAAAGGAAATTTTGTCCACTTCCAAAAAAACACGCATTCTCAGTTTATGTCATACGTCTTATTCCTGTCGTTTTCGCTTGGCAACTCAATTTTTTGAAATTAGACAGGCAACAAATGGCTTTCCGTGCATCCTTTCTTCCTGCCAGGCACAAGCATTGACAAATGACTCCTTAATATAGAGGAAAACAGAGGGTGGGGAAGGTGATCCAGACCATGGCAACCAATATTGGGCTGCCTCAGCTGTGAAGTGCATGCTAACAAGCTCTCCTTCTGGATAGTGAGTTGAAGATGAAGAAAACAATCAATTCAGAGATGCTTGTTGCCCGGCAGTCCGGAGGGAGGGAAATTGGGAAACCGAGACGAAGAAAAGTCTCAGTAAGACTGTTGAAAAGTTTCTGGTGCGATGCATCATGACTTTTGTCTCACCGACAGCAGTCCGTTCGTTGTGCAGGTTTACGGAAGCAGAAAACAACCTACGAAGATCTTGTGTGAGATTGTAAATCATTTGTTACTAACATCAACAAGGCTGATGATGCTTCCAAATCATTAGCGGATCAAGATCATCTCTGTTGGCGCGCTAACTCTGTTGCTTGACCCAAAAAGCGCATTGGCTGCATCTAAACAGTGACTAATGTACTTGCTATAAATCTCCCTCTCTGCCTCTTGCTTTTCCAAATGATGAATGACCAGGCAGCGCTGCCCAAAGTTAGAGCGCTGCTCCAGCATGATTACAGAGCCCGGTATTGGTCTGCCCCGGCACTTGATTAATGCTTTTGTTCCAGCTCCTTACAAATATGCTGACTCTCATTAAGCACTTCCGCCGTTGAATATAGTGCGTTTTCCTTTAAGCTCGCTATAATCACCGGGTAAAAATCTAGTAGGTGAAAAGCAGAAGGTTTACTAAAGTGATAAAGTAGAGATTGATATGCAGCTTTTTGCTCGGGATGTAGAGTTGTAAATCATGCGTCGAAGGACTGAGGGGAAGCGGATTCCTGAACTTAATTTGTTTCTGGTGTCAACTGTTTGCAGTTGCATTGAATTAATGGCACGATTTTTGGGCGGTTTGCTCGATCACGTGAGCGAAGTTATTAATCAGCGGTAATGTGAGGTGGCCCTGGCACGCTCGGGGTTATTAACAGTTCTTTGTTGACAGAAGTGTCAGAGTTCAAGCACGGCATAGAGTGCCTGAGTCATTATTATTATAATATTCATGAGGCGTTTGTTGACACGTTGGCTTTAGTTCAACAGCAAGGCGAGGCTAATATTAGATACAGTGAGATAACGTTTTAATTACACCGAGTGGGAGTCAGAGATCTCATCCCCATCATGATTTGAGAGAATAAACATGAGAGGAGAGATGACGAATAAACAGATTTAAAGGAAATTAAAGTCCAAATTCACTTGAAAGTCGACTTTTTTGGAAAGAAAGTGATGCATATGCAAGTGAGGCTTTAATCTTGTGCACCATATAAATGGCTTTGGGTCGACTTTTAATGCTTCACTGCACCAATAAAACAAAAGCAGGCTCAACCTCAATTCCAGCACTGACACAGTTATTGATCAGTCAGAGCAACACAATACAATATATATTATGTTTTTCATTTCATTCTACCAGCGTTCACTTTGAACAAAGTCTCATAGGATGTGTCCGTTTGAGGGTGACGGCAGGTTCTCATGTGATTCTGAATTAAAGCTTTCATCAGGCATTGTGCTTATTGGAAAGCCGGTCTGTACCTGATCCTTCCTGCCAGCGCAGCAGTCGATTCTGTGGTGCACCTCGACTGTGCATGAGTCATGGCAGCAACATGATTGGCTGGATCTGTTTCCTGGCTGGGCAGACGTTCGGTTGTTTGGGGTGAGGGGCAGGATGTGTGTCATTCAGCCCACCGTCCTTGGCGTTGTGCTTTGTTTTTATCCAGCATGCTAAAAGTGTTGTTTTCTCTATAATGTCCATGAAGGCACTTTGTTGCTCAGCCTCACACCAGCCTCACTTTAACAAGCTCTGCACGGTGAGAGAAGTGGAGAGCGGCGCAGACATTTTCATCAGCGTATCAGGTTGGACGAACCAAACCTTCCCACAACTTGTTAGATTTTATTTTTTTTTTGGATCCTACGCTATAATTCATTCAAGTAAACATGGTTACTTTGGGCAAGATTGGCTTTGACTCCGCCGACCCCAGGGCGATGCTGCTCCTTCTGCTGGAATTTACATAACCAAAAGAAAACAACTTGTTTAAATGTTGTGAGTCAAAGGATGCAGCCCGTGTTATAAAGGAAAGGAATTCCGGAAAATATGCTGCTTTTTAGTGCTTTGAGCAACACAAATGCATCACATTCCTTTCAATGTTATTGGTTAGATAACTATGGGACGGTGGTAAATTAGTTTTTTGGGTCTGTCTTTTGAAACTGGAGGCTTACCGAAGAATAATCAGGCGGACGAAATAGCTTCAGTTAAAATCTGTTTCATATAGAAAACCCTCCGTTCCGTTCTACTGAAGGGCAGATGTGAACTGGGACGCAGCCTTCTTTAAAAAGAAACCACGCTACAGTGTGTTTCACCACTTCCGACATCAACATGTCAGTCATGACTGACTGACTACACCAGTGGCCTCATAAACACTTCAGGAAAAAATGCATCAGCCAGAGACTCCAAAAGCTCCCACGGGGACGTTGTTCCACCAAAAAAAAAAAAAACACCTCGGATAATGAGCTGTCTGCATTATTCATGACAGTCTGACATATCCTGCCATGTTAGGGGAAGTAATCATTAACCAAATACATTCCATTAACTTACTATTCCACCTGACTGGAAAGTTCAAATCCAAGTCAGTACATATGCTTATTTTAAAATCCTTATATGTTTCCTTCATGTTGCTTAAGACTGATTAATCCAAGCAGTTTAACTCCCATTGGGACACACGACTAGGATGAATATGAGGCTTTTTATTACAATAAATTTGCATACATGCATGTTACCGTAACTGCTCGGACACGTCACTCTAACTTAACACAATCTGTGTGATGCTCTGAATAATCTAGAAAAAAAAAAAAGTCTCATGGTTTAATTTGGTTGAGTGACAATGGGAGATCTGCTCTCCACTCTCATGAAAGACACATTGTTCCTCTGATGAATGCTTTTACTTGTTGCGAACCCAACTGGGCTCCTCTGCAGCGAATTAAGCGGCGGCGCGGCTCGCTGCTGAAGTGCCCAATCTGCACCTGCAGTTGTGAGGCAAAAACCAACAGGGTCTTCGCATCACGCGGCGTGACACGCACAAAAGACGTAATTGCTTTTGGAAGGATTGTTTTACCTCCCGACTGGAGAGGAGAGACCGTAACGCTGCGTGTTTCAATCAGACGCATTCAGAAGATGCTTCAACACGAGGCGACGCTGTAGAACGTTTGCGTTGAATATGTTGTTGCTTTAAATGCGCCCTAATTATTCATCACATCATCACTGATCACATCTGTTTCTCCTAGTAGATGACAAACCTTGGCTAATTAATAGAGTGGCCCGCTTTAATCCCATTTAAGGTCAGAATTAGCAGATGTGTGCGTCTGCCTGTGGGGAATTCTGTGATCCTGAAGCGATTCATAAAGCTCGTTAAGAGTTTGGACTATTGAAAAAATAAGCAGCAACAATTTCTACAATACACATTAAGCATATAAAAGTCAGTGTTTGGTGATTGCTGCAATTTACTCTAATTAGTTAATTGCATCAAAAACAGAATGTAGATAATATTGTGATTAATCTACGAATGAATGTGAATCTTTTTCTGTCCAAATGCACCTTAATTATGAGTGAACAGGCCCCAATTTCGAGATCTACAGGTCATACTGAGGTGCAGGTTATTGATCATCGTTTAGCATCATGTTATTTTTACTCTTAGCGTGGCTTCTGCCTTGATTGTCCTCTATCGGGTCAGTCGAAGTGCTGACACTTGCTCTGTTCCACTCACGAAACAGGCACTTGCCAAGGCACCTTGTCAAGGGCATAAAAACAACATCAGATATGTTTCATGTGATTTCAATCAGTGCGGGTCAGCAGTAAATGACTGCTTAACTGCCCCCAGTCTGGGTGCTCTCCAAGTGTACATAATGGGCTGTGCATTTACCACTTTAGTGGAGCGTTCGTCTTCTGAGTGAGTACATTTACCCTTTAACTTGTGCCCTTGAAAAAAAAAAAAAAAAAAAAAACATCGGGACATCGGCATGAATAACTTACAGATGCATGAAATATTCCACATTTCACAGATGCAGGAGCTACAATTGTGCAACAAAACATTTTGGGTGTTCAGTATGAAGGGGAAGTGAATGAGAACAGCTTGTGCAACAACATAGCCGAGCACACAGAACAGCTTGTGTGTGCACCTGCGCTCAAATGTTTTTGTGTATGTGTGCTCGCTCGTTTCTGGATATGCGTTCATATACTGCCAGGAACCAAGTTTCCTGGAAAACAGGCAAAGGAAACTGCATACCTGCACCCTGTTCCTTTATGCGAATGAGCCAGTAGTGCTTCTTTTCCAATTGGATGCTGTTTAATCATCGCAGCAGGAGGACAACAGTGAAAATCAATACCATGAGGGACGTATGATATTTTCTTTTCATGTATTTTGTGTCCTGCCTCTGTCCCTTCAGTCAGGGGGTCTTATCAGTCACATGAATAAATAAGCAATGCATTGCATTTAGTGGTGGCTTTGAATAGAAGATTTGTTTACATCGTAGCAGTTCATCAAAAGTAACTGTGATCAGTCAGCAACTCGTGAAAGTCATAATTCTGATGGTCATGTTTCATTTTCTTTGTCATTTTTTCCTCCATATTAAACATTTAGACTTGTTGAAAAGTGCTGTCATTGGTGAAAATGCTGAAAGCATGAAGCATGACAACTTTATATCAATTTTAAGATCTCTTTGTAGAACTCTGTGAAAGTTGTAGAATGCGGCGACCTTTTTTTGTTTTACTTTAAAATGCCCTTGGCAATGTGATTCTTTGTTGTTCATAACACATTCTCTTTTATAGTTAAGCCTTTTCCGTGCATGATCTACCTGAAACTGTTGTGTGATGAAGTGTGTTTGCAGGATCATCTCACTGGTTTGATACGTGGTTTGCAGGAGGTGCAACTGCAGCACCTCTGATATCTACAAGAGTCACATCAGGAATTAATCAATCAAGGCAGCATTTTAATTGCTAAATGTATTGCTAAATATATACTTGTGACATGTGTGAAAGTGACATTGCTATATGGGCTAACGAGAAAACTGTATGGGTTGCAACGGTTAATTGGCGTGCATCGTACTCAAGAGAGACACATTACGGTTCTGTCCCTTTAAATAATGTGACACATGCTACAATTAGTGCCACAACGGCCGAACCATTTGGATTGCAAATTAAATATTACTCTCCAGGCTGATGGCAGTGGAATCCAAAGATAGGTGACTGTTTCAGTGTTTATCTGATGCTCTGACAGGCTTTGTGTTCAGCTGCAAGGACGCTTGCCAGCGCCAATGGGCTGGTTGGACGGGAAAAAAACATCGCTTTATTTTGCCAATATTTTGTTATTGCACTGTGGGTTTGCCAAATCCATAACCTTGTTGACTGCTTTTCTGATTGAATTAGCTCAGTGTTTGTAACCCAGCCTTGCATTCAATCAAGTCCATCAAGCCGGGGACCGTCGGGACGGGTACACAGGTGTATTTTAGTAAAGTAGTTTTTTAAATATACTATTTTCTGATACACATGTGAGAAGACAGCGAAGAACCACGGCTACACACAGCTCCACCAGAAGTGTGGCGCTGCGTCAGACTGACCTGACCTCCGCTGGATCTTCTGTGACCAACACGTCCGTCTTACAGCTGGCGATGGGGTTGATTGACAGCTCCACTGGTGGCACCACAAAGCTCTTGCTGACTGGCAGCCACAAGCCTTGGCCCAAACTGTAGAATGATCTGTGTTAGCACAACCATAAGGCAGAAATATCAAGCAGGCTGCTGTCACGTTATCACATTTGTTACTGCACATATTGTGTAATACGGGCATATAAAAGCATGCAGTGAAACATATGAAAGTAATGAGCACATTGGGAGGAGAGCGATGGCGTAGTGGTAACAAGAAGGCGCTAGCAGCGAACGTGAGCTGGGTTCAGGCCGTCGTGATGACCCAGGTTACTTTTACCCTACTTACTAATAGCACTCAGTGGAAGAGGAACTGCAGGTGTGTGTGCTCGGCTGAGTGGCTCCAATGGTGCGAGGCCTTCGTCTGTGGGATTATGACTGAACGCCCTCTAAGTCAGAATAAAGCCGGTCCCGGCCGGTGAGTAGAGCCGCTCATGATCGGGGTGTGCAGCAGCAGCCGGATGATGGTACCTCTGATATCGGCACCTCTTCTATCTCACACCGCTTGCCTGTTGCTAAATCAGTTGCATCTGGGTCAGGCTGTCGGTGCAGCTCCATCACTGCAATCTGATGAAAGTTTTTCACCGCACTCACATATCGTGCATGCAATCTGGTTGTGTTTCGTATAATCAAGGTTAAATTAAGGCTTCGGAATCAAATACTTTAGAGTGACTGCAGCCTGTTGTTGTTGTTTTGTACAACTTATCAACACATATTCTATTTATCTGCAACGTGCTCTGCAGCCCATGTGTTTCCCGTGTGTTTGTGTGTGTTCATGATCGTTCTGCAAGATAGCGGATAATAACTCGGTTCAGCCAGACATGTTGGAAGATGAAGATGAAGATCCTCAGGCGTACCACTCTGCAGGAGGCAAACACGACCACTTGCCACTCGTGATAAGGCCTCGGAGCTCAGAACACGGCTGCCCTTTGAATTACATACTTAAACGCATCCAGACGTATTTTACATGTAGCAACAGACACATGAATCATCTTTGCAATACATTTAATTAAACTCTCTCATTTGACTCCTACATATAATGATTTCTCAATCCCACATCATGCAAATGTATCGATGTCAGCCACACGGTCAGACTGCATTTGTGTGTAGGTGCAGTTTATCGGACTGCATTGTTTTCTGTACGAACAACTTCCTAGAATATAAAGTCATTGTGATCCTGCATTACGTTACAATACAATACAAGTTTGATTTCAAAATATTCGTCGTTACATTCAATCAATTACACTTTAATCTAAACATTCTGTTACGTATCTCTCCAGCCTTCACGTCGCTCTATGATATTTTTTCTCACTGTAGCGTCAAGAGGAGGCAGCACTGGTTTCCAGCAAAGCCTCCTATCTGTGAAACCAAATCCCTGCTCCGATTAAGCCGCTCTCTTCGTCCATCTAAGGAATGAGGAGCTGTGCGGTCTCTGCCTCTATCTGCTCTACACAGTGCTGCTACAGAAGGGAACCCGGTGAGGGTTTCCACTCGATTGTTGCCTCTCTGCCAGCTATCGGGAGTTCTTGTGTACATGATTTGCTGTATTTGTGCTTATATCACACAGTGTGTGTGTGTATGATCCAGTCATCTCACAATCGCCGAACCTACACCAGGAGATTTGGTTTTTGCCTTTGCATGTGTGGATGCCGGCACTGCCCAGGTCCTTATGCATTATAATGCTTTAACAGGCGATGAGAACCTGCATGTAGCTATTGTGGATTTAGTCCCACATTTCTCAGAGTGAACTCCCGACATGAAGCAGTGTGTGCAGACTGCTGCACACAAACAAAAAAATTATAAAATACAAACATGTTGACAATATTATGAGACCTTCTGTGAAGCATGGCCGGGCGAACTGAACACGTCCTCGGAGAATGGCATTCCTTGACAAATGTCAGACACAATGACCCCATCAAGACTGAGAAGTGTAACAAAAATGGCAGTAAAAGCATTTGAAAGCAGTTCACCCGGCACCGCCCCCGTGGGCCGTTCCTCCACCACTCGGGCCCACGGGTGCAAAACTTCTGCCCCGGGAAGAGAATGTATTTGTGTGTCCATCCGACTGTGTCTATGTTTATCTGCGGCCGGACATGCTCCATCACACACAAAGAACACAAGAACACCGACATCATCCCATTGTGTGTCCACTGAGTCGCAGATGGCCGGCGGGAGTCATGCACTCGGGAGATACGGCAGAAGTGTGGGACTCACCGGAAGATCCTCTCCGGGGCCTGCTCGCCGGTAACTAGGTCGTAACCTTTCTCCAAGTTCGCGTACGGCCACGGACTGAGACGAGGGAACACAAGGTCAAAGAGAGGAAAAGACATGAGTGTATATAAAGAAATATTCGTATCATTCAGAGCCCGATCGAAAGTATCCACACTATCAGTTGCCGATCATTCAAAGCAGTGAACGGGCACTGATTCACTGTTTTGATTGATCCGTGACTGGACGGGCTCCAGCAGATGACAGGTGGGATTTTTTTTAATGAAGCGACGACCGGGCGAGACAGTTAATTGACACATAGCGGCAGGGAGAGTTCATCTTCTCTCTGTAACCGTGTCAGTTTTCCAGAGGACACGGTTTTGTGCTCCTGTTTCTTCCTCTCTCTCTCTCCTCCCCGCTGTTTTGCTTTATTACCTTCCCACCTACTTCCCCTGTTCCTCACACCCTCCTCTCCCTCGCAGCCTCCTTTCTTAAGTTAAACGACTTCCCAGGTACGTTCGACTGTTTCAGTCCATTAAGTACAAATTGCAGATATTTGACATTGCTGGTGAGCATTTTTTTTGAAAGCGTACAGTTTTTTAGATTGATTTTTTTTTTCTCCCCAATCGGAATGCATCGGTTTCAATTCGCTTTCGCGCCGAAGATCAACCGGCGTTGACTTTCTCCCGATAGCTAATCCATGACGGCGTATTTCCCCCTTTATTTAATACAAGGTTAATGCCGTGTGGTAATGTAGTGACTGTGAAATCAGCTGTAGGGTTGTTTAAGTACCATAGTGCGTTTATATATACGAGTAAATAGAGCACAAAGGACTTACCCTTCATTGTGACCCCAGTCGCTGCGAATGCAGAGGTGTTTATGGACGGGATCGGGGGAGTAACCATCATGGCAGCTGCATTCTCCTGCGACAGAAAGAAAAACAGCATTCACGGTATTTATGTATTGTCAGGAGGAGAATAAATTACCTTGGGAAATGATCATTGTCATGCTTCCTTTTATTCCCACCGACTGCACTCCTCAGTAAGTATTTTTTTGTATTGTTTTTTTTTTCAGACCTCCTAGACTGAAATTATAAATCATTAAATAAACAATTTAACATTGACTTGATTTTATTGGAGGTCGAATCTTTCATCAATACAGAATTACTTCATAAATAAATACACTGTAATGTCTTTTGGATGAAGGTGGATGTATTTGTGGGATCATCCATCCAGCCATCAAACTTTTTATTCGTACTTTTACCTAAATAAATGACACTGGCTGCTCTCTTTCGGTCCTTTATGGAGGCATAACACTGGAAAAATGTGTAATGGCCACCCGGGCAACACCATTTACTTTTTATCACCGAGTGTTTAATAATTTACAGGCTGATTTTATGGGCTCAAGACTCACTCAAGAAGCGATGCAGCACTAGCATGCAGTCAAAGAGGAGCGATAAACATGTTCTTATTCTTCAAGTGGGCTGCAGCCACAGCTTGAGAGTGGGTTTGGTTTTTGGAAATCAGTGTTGAAATACTTTTTTTTTTTTGCAGAGTATCATGAAAACAATTTATTTTCTAGAGGAAAAATTGAATTTCTCCTCCAAAAGTTGTAATGTTTCTTATCTACATGGTCATAAAATGCAAAGAATAGTCAACTTAACAACTAACAATGAATTAAATATCTATTCTGAGTGCAGGATAAGGGTAGGGCATTTAATTATGACAAATTCATTTAATTTTTTGCCTTTGCTTATTTGAATTCCATCATTCTGGTGAGTGTTGTTTATCTCTGTACGCACAAGACTCGATTAAACTACGACAAAATAAAAAATAAACATATTTCCTTATTGTTGTTTCATGTTATGTGTTTATTCGCATCCCTAACACGATATTTTCTTTATTAGAATATTAGATAAGTAAGAATTAACATTAACATGCCCAAATGTCTATTTTATTTGAAAGATATCTTCTTGTCAAAAGGAAAATCATGTTCAAACATTTATGTGAAGCTTGTTCTCTCTGGGGGCCGGAGCAGCTGGCTACTTGGTTCTGACAAGATTAAACAACCGTCCCCTGACAGCGTTTACTTGTTCAACTCTAGAAATATTATATTTCTCCTCTCAATGTTTCATTTTGAGCTTGCGCTTGTTTAAAGCAGAAGAAATCTTGCAAATATTCAGATTTTATACTGAACACCAAGAAGAAGCTGATCTGGACCTAAAATAAACTGCAAGAAAAACAACATCCTGCAGTGATAACGTGTATAAATCATCCTGTCATATGTTCCATTGGCTTGATGCTCCCAGCAACTGCTTGAATTTGGGTTGTGGCATCGGCGTGGCTAATGTAGCAACAAGTCACTGTCTGCAGCAAAGAGAGACGTATATGAGACTGATGGTCCTTAACAACACAAGTACATTGTGTTCTTTCAAATCCAGGTGCTGCAAATCCACAGGAACAAAGGATTAATAGTTTGTAACAGAAACTACTTTTCTGGGTGTTTTATTTCTTTTAAGTTTTGCGTAAATGTGCGTAAATACTTATGTGATTAGTGTTAGTTGGTTTGCTTATTTTGGGAACGGGAGGAGGAAACGATGCATAATGCAACCCCGAGTCATCTCAGAGTATTCCTCCTTCTAGCTTATGTAATGTTGCAGTATCCTGATATTGCTAATATAATGCTATCTTGCAAAAACACAAATGTCTTTGTATTCATGTATTGGAGAAGCTGGTGTTCATGCATTTAAAAGTTTAATTAATTATTAGAGCTGTGACCTGTAATGAGTGTAACAGCCTGTAACAACTTGCAAGTATCAGTTTTGTCTTCCAGTTTCTTTGCCACAAAAGGACTCGCAGTAATAGTGTAGTCGGAGGGAAAGCCGAACTGACTGCAGCCATTACTTAGGGAGCTCAACGGCCCGCAGACGAAGGCGATTGTACCACAAGAAGGTCTGAGGGGGAGGAGCTGTGCTGAATTAGTCAATAAAAGCAGCTTCTTAAACAGAAGCAATAACACCACGCAAGGAGGGGATGGGGATCTGTTATTGTACGGTCATTAAACCCCCGAACCTCCAGTTCACTGAGCTGCACTACAGCGAATGGACTGTTTTAAATTTACGGAGTGCTTTGGCTTCCGTTACCTTCAACTTTTAGGGAGGCGTCCGCCATATAAACGCCATCTATGTCCTCAATCTACTACCGGTTGTTGATGTAGGGGCTAATTGCTTCATTTAATTTTTTTACGAGCTGTATTTTCTTTTATGTGCGGCGCCGTTACATCATTTTATGTTTTCGGTTATCTTAGGAACGAACGTCTCCTGTTGCATTTGTTTTGCACACCATTCCAATCAAGCAGGGGATTACTGCTTTATGAGTAAAAAAAATATTTTTCCCGCGGTAAAGCGGCAACCTCACGTCTTCCAGTCTCATTACTTTAATAATCAAAATGTGTCCTTTCAACATCACAACAATGTGATGTCTTATCTTCTCCTGCTAATCTCGCACAAATGTGCCCACTTAACTCAGCCGTGTGAGCTGTTTTTGATCTCATTAAGCCGCCTGCATAAATCCAATTTCGGTTTTAGGCGGATTGCGGGAGGAAATTGAATGTTTGCATGTATGTTTGGCCCCCAGTGAATGCGTAGATAGGGTTAATGCGGTGACGACAGAAGTTACGGTTCACTGATTAGAACATGTTGTCCTAATTAAGAGGTAATCACTTGCGATGGCTATTTGATGTTCTCTAACTGTGCTCACCTAGTCCTCTCCCCCATTACATCCCAGTCTGGTGCCAACACAGACACTCCCTGATGAGACACATGGGGATCTTGCATAAACTACCAATATTAGATAAAAAATATGACCACACCTTTCTTTCATCTAGTTTAGCTCAAGTCCCATCAGCTAACATGAAGGGGTGCAAATTTGTACTTATACTGCAACCAGCCACTAGGAGGCGATCATCTTTTGGCTTAATTAGACATCTATCACCATATATGTCTATATGCTGTGTGTCATACATATCTACATGTGTTATTCCTTTTATAGTGTTAATATGGAGAGGCCCTTCAGCTGACCTTCAGCATCAGTCCAAGCAGGGGGGGTATACGTTACAACCCGAGCGGTGTCAGTTCCACTTAGGTGAAATTGGAGGACTGGGGGAGGCATTATTTCAAATGAGGGAAACAGAGGCAGCTAAGGAGGTTCACAGGTCTTCATAAGGTTATTTATGATGATAGATGGAACGGCGCTGACTGCAATCCGTTCCTCCTTAATGGGCCGCGTAACTACGAGGCAGGATGAACTCACTAATTATATAACAACTCTTAATAATCAGGCGGTAACTTGAATCATCACACTATGAAGGTGACATCATCAGATGGGCTTGAATTCAATTACTGTCACCTGGTCCGCACTGATGATATTATCATGCGTAAGGGGAATTTACTACGTGTTTGGGTGCATTGCGATTTCATATAAACATGCTAACAAGGTATCAAGTGGTCATTACTTTGTTTCAAAGGAAGCACATGTTTACAAGGCCAAGTGTCGTCAATTACATCCCACGTAGTGAAATTATACAGGCCTGTGAAGAGACTGCAGCGGATGTGGAGGTCTGATTGAAATATGGTTTAACTGTAAACCACTGTGAGTACAAATGTTAGTACTTTGACTTTGGCAGTCCCATTGTTGAGATCAGGAAGGCTGTCGTAGCCTCCTACTGTTTTACTTACTCAACTATCTTTAATGTGATCTGTGTTAGCCATCTGTTCTTCCTGGCACGTATTTATTCCTGTATACAAGGCAGAATTTTTATTCGGATCATTGTCCAAAAAGCCAGCAAACAACACCAGGACATGTCCCGAATTTCTTAATCAACTTATATGAGGATGCTGCAAAAAAAAAAAGAAGTCTTTACTACTACATATGTCCTCTGCATCCTCTGCTAAGCAGTGAGCAGAGATGTTTTGCTTCCATCGCTCCAACCAGAATAATTCCCATCAAAACTTTCAACTTGCCCGGGCAGGGATGTCTCACTGTGACATTTTATTGAAAGTTTCAAAGCACAGACAGCTGTGTTTACCTATGTGATTTACCTTTTAACATTGCACAACCATTAGTTCACCCTATTGTTGAAGGAGCTATTTCCGGGTGTGCTCTCTTCAGTCACATGTGTGTCTGTGTATTATTTCCCAGTGCTGCTGCGTGGGCGCCACAATGCAAGCGAGAGGACAGAGAGTAAAATACAAAGCTCCTTTGAAGAGCACCTTTAATTTGAGAACCGGATGGATACGGTTGCCCTGAGGAGATACAACATACTTGAGGGCAATTACTCATCAAATAATCTTGTTGCTGAAAAGGACGGATGAAAAGGGAAATAGATTGAGAGAGACAAGGAGACAGGAGGAGACTGAAACATTAATAAAGTGAGAATTTCTGAATGTGGTCGGATCTGAAAGAGTAAATGACTCCAAAATTGAATTGCGGCGAGTGCTGATCTTACAATGTCTAAACACAAAGGGACTGATTCACACACTCACACTACACACACACACAGCGTAGTGTACCACATTCAGGATCCACAGGCACACGTGTGCCAACTCCATCTTTGGCATCTCTATTGTGTACTGACTGATTTGAGTATCAGCTGCTGTAATCCATTATGCATTAGCCTTCAACATGCCCTTGACCAGGGTGAAATAAATTTCACATACATTACAGATGTAATCCATCCTAATGAGCTTAGACGTTATCCTGTGGGCACCAAATACACAAAGGAAGATATGCCAATCAGCGCTTTTTGCTGGTCCGTTGTTGTATGAGCTGATTATGTACATTCTGTGAGGAAATACACAAATCTGAACCCGTAGTGTCAAACATATCAAACGTATCAGTTCTCTTTTCCGACTAAAATGCCAGAATGTCCCCTTACCCTCAGCACAAATGCCCTTTAACTATATTCTTGACCAGCGTAAGTTGTGTGTGTTCGTTTAAAGTTGAGTCAATGTTATAATTTTTAATTTGCTCACCTTCTTTTGCAAACTAATTAAAGTTATGTATCAGTATACACTTCATTGGCCACTTCATTAGGTACACCTATACAATGTAATGCAATCCTCAGGACACATATACATACATAATACATATACATACTATATATTGATAAAAACAACTACTACTAAATATGCATACATGGCAAAAGGCCCAGCCTGAAATCCTAGAGGGACGCTCATCTTCTGCCGTACCGGTGTAAAATAATGAGCTCTGTCTTGGTACCTTACTATAAAGCCCTCTGGCTCATATACAATAGTTGACTCGGTCATAAAAAATAAACAGTATGCTCATTACATAGGTTGTTTGTGTGGTGAGGTTATAATAGAGTGCATTATATTGAAATTTAATATTCTGCTCCTCTCACGGAGGTTGGCCAAAATATTTACAAGCATCTCAAGATGATGCAGTCCAGTTAAACCCCACTGCAAACTACAACCTGTGTTACGGCTGCAGCCGTTTGCGCTGTGTTTACAGGAAGACAAGGCTCCACCCCCTAAGTAAGGCCACTCCCTCACCTGCAATGACGACGCCCACGGCGCTGATTGGTGGAGCTGACCACCAACCACTGGCCCTCAATCAGGAGAGAGGAATAAAGAGGAAGCAAGACCAGTGTTGCCAGATTGGGCGGTTTTCCGCCCAATTGGGCTTCTTTTGATGACATCAGGCGGGAGAAAAATGCATTGGGCGGGTGGATGAAATTTGGGCTGCTTTTGCCCACATTTGGCGGGTTTTCAATATTGTGAAAACAGC
>CAAKHC010003656.1:30687-63465 GCA_901007825.1 Macroramphosus scolopax | reverse complement strand
ACTTTTACTGTATGCTTCCACGCTGGCAGCAGCCGCGGCCGGAGGCTGTTTTTCGGGTTGTCTGAGACAGATTATCGTGAATACGATATCTCGCTAACAACTTGAGGATATTTCATTACATCTGGCACAAACATCTCATAGAGTCGAGGGTAAATTGATTAAGCTGTGTTCACATATAAAGTAATTTTCTGGTTGCCTTGGTAACCCTCTTGTCAATGTCCCATATATCTCATCTGTCTGTCAAATGGCTAAAAGCCTAAAGCCCAACGTCCTCATGTGTCTCATAGTGTTCCACAAAAGCATTTTTCTGGCCATTATTAGTTCTACAAGCGTGAGCTGGTAGTTATCCAGCATCAATCCAGGTGTAGATGACTAAAAATGACATGTGATCACAGCTGCTCTTGCTCATGGCAGCTGTCCAGCCATGCTGACCACTGCACTCAGCCTTGAACACAAATATAAACAATGCCACTGCTTTATAACCAGAGTGATGACAGTCAGTCTTTCCTGTTGTCATAGTGACTTCAGTTGAGCTGCGGGTCCCAAAGTGCTGCTGTGTGCATGTGGACACACAGACAGCGAGTCACCGTGGCACACGCAGGATAAGGACCCCATTGTTTAGCATACTGCTGATCCATGACACATGCTGGTTACTCAACAGTCCACATGTATCACAGATTGTGGTCTGCAGAGTGGCGGCAAACTGGAGAGAAAGCTTGGATAGAATAACAACGTGAACCACGTCAAATAGCATCAGGAGACCATGAATTCACAATGTGCATTTGTGTTGCCAGTTCAAATTTAATTTATTGATTTAATTCATTGGTGTGATTATCCAATCTGGAGTGTGGACTGACTAAAATCTCTGCATGGCTTTATGTCTTTGGAGGAAGCTGCATTACGTTATTAGACAGTAAAAAGACAACAGATGCATGAGAAGACAAACACATCTTGCTGTATTGATTGTGTCTCATAATTGTATCCTAATTTCAGTCCTACTTACATGTAGAAAATAGTTTTATATGTGTTATCAAGTCTATTTACTTCCCCTACCTGTTCTTTATATGTCTGTGCTGTGCCTGGATGTGTGATAAGACGAGAAATCTGTCCTTCCTGTGTTTCCTTCAAAGTCTTCCTGATATTTACAGTGAAATCTCCTCTCCTTCCTACGTTGTAATCCGGCTGTGTTCAGTCATACAATATTTTATCCAAATTTAATAGATCTACTTTATCGTCCTTCTGTTTGAACATATCATACACACTCTTTATGAGCACTTGATTTAACACAAAAGCACTTAAGGCCTCCACGTAGACACTGTCTGGGCTGCTTTTTCAGGAGGCATAAAACAAAATACCTCTTGGAAGAGCTGTCTTTAATTCAATAAGTCATGCAATACAACTGATTAGTTGGGACTCGCATGTATTTTGCCGGAAAGCCGTTTCAAAAGGAGTAAAATGAATCTCAATGTGTCCTGTGTGCGGTCACAGCTTCACTCAGAGCTATCCATTCATGATCCAATCAGCCAGGATTTATTTTAATACCAGGTCTTAACAAGGGCAAAGATTAATGTGTAACTCCTTCAACTCAGCCTGGGCATGAAGTCAGCTCCAAACCTCTGTTGCCTGCCAGTGGAGGTGTGAAGGACAAGGGTCTTGATAAAAGGAAAGTTAGAAGAGGGAGGGGGAGATTTCAAAATTGTTGCCCCTATTATTTCCCTTCCGCCAGTCCCCCAGAACTGACTGGCTCAGTGGAATGATAACACCGCCAGAGATAAATAGACGTGTCTATGGCACCTGGAAAAAGGGGATGGGGCTACTGCTGCCTCGGGGACGGAATTCCTTGCATGCTCATTGGCTGTCAGGGTTTAGGCCACTAAAGAGGGGCGATTTGTGTGTGTGTTTGTGTGTGTGGCGGAGGGTATAAAGAACGGGCATTGTTTAGAAGGTCTCTGGAAATAGGCTGACAGAGAGAACATCCACCATCTGACATTAAACTTTGGTCCCATCGAGAGAAAGAAAACTGAAAGTTTCTGTTCTTTGAGGAAAGGATAGTTGTGACCATGCCTGGAGTGAACCTGGACTTCCTCCCAGCCTCACAGGCTCCTGAGGCGTTGGGTAGCCCAGATAGTGCTTGTGCTGAGTCCGGCTTAGAGGAGGTAATCGGTGATCTTCTTGCTCAAGAGGAGGTGGAGGATGAAGAGGAACAGTTTGACGAGAGGAAATTTGAATCAACATTGCGATGTGCGGTGGGGGAGATCCACTGTGACCTGCAGGCCTTTGGAAAGCGAGTGGATGGGCGGCTGGAGAAGGCGGCCTCACAGGTGGCTCCTCTGGCTGAGGCCATGGCCAGGCTGCAGGAGGAGAACCAGAGGCTGAGGATTCAGCAGGAGAGGCTGGTCAGACAAGTGGAGGCCCTGTGTCAGTTAATGGGGCTACCTGATCCCTTACTGCATGAACTGTCCGGCTCAGAAAGCTCACCCTGCGTAAGTACAACAAATACTCTGTCCACGGATTCTCCATCCTGCACAACCCCGGCTACTCCACCTATCACATCCTTGGATACACCGTCAAATGTACCCAAGGAACCAGCATCATGTCCCCAGGACTCAGATTCTGTATCCACTGAGACAAACACGCCCGAGGCACTGAAGCCTGAGCCGGCACCCGTCTCTCAAACTCCCGCCTTCCTCTCCCGCCGCTCCCTCTCTGCTCCCTCTCTGATGGCAAATGTTTCATGCAACGACAGCACGGTACTGCTCTCTGTTAATGGTTCTGACAATGATGGCCCCTTTTTAGTTCCGCTTCAGCGGCGTTGATTGTTCCAGTGTTGACAATGTCTGGCTGTGAGTTTTACCAGCCATGTCAGTTTTCAAGCTTTCTGAGTTTCCTAATCTGACAGGACGTTCTCACTCTAGTTTCACAAAGCTTGTTAAACTATCAGCCATTCGGTTTTCGACAGATTGCAATTATTTGGTGGACTTCACGGCGGCCTGTCACAGAGAGAGAACTGTGATTATGTTTGTGGGCCGTCGAGTGGAATCATGGTCATGTTTTAATTGTCAGTGGTCCTGGTCTGTAGTTACAGCTTCAAATCATCCAGGATATTCACTGTGCTTTGGAACAAGAAAGATATTTAGAGGGCCACCATGGAGAATAATGCTCAGCTGGCCTTTGTCCTTAGCGTTTGTTTGCTCTCTGTACTTTTGACATCCCATGACAGAGTGTTTGTTTATACACTGGTGACATTTCGGGAGTATTTGCAGCTTTATCGTCTGTTACTCAGACAGCCAGAGTTCATAATCCCATCTAATCCTGCAAAGGCAGCTGTATCCTGCCAATCAGCTGCTCTGCTAAAAGTGTGAACTTCTCTTAAATGTTAATCCCCTCTGCAGAAAGAGGAGTGTTGCTATGACGAGGGAACTTATTTGACCCTTTGCCCTTTACTATATGTGCAATATTTACCATTTCATGAAGCTTCTGGTGAAGCTCTAAATGGGAAATAAACAAAATATAAAGGGTCACTTATACGCTACAGTGGCTCCAATACCGAAGAATTACAACTCAGTTAAACGTGACTTTAGCACTAAGGTTATTTGGGATTTTCTCACCTAGCACTTATGTTCTCTCCATGCTGACTCAGGGGCCCCGTTTGGCCGTGTTGTGTACCAAAACATTCTTTGTAGGTCACTTGCCTCTCAGCCCAGCCTGTCCCACAGGCCAGAACCACCAAAAAAGCCTTAAAACCAGATGGCCACCCGTGTGCTGGACATTTTCCCTCCCTGGGGGGACCTTGCTCGGGCCCTCAGAGAGGAGGGGCAGGCGGCTGTGGATAGGGACGGGGCCAGCTGTCTGAGCTATATCTGGACCTGGAATCAGTTTCAACAAAAGCATTCAGGCCACAGCGAGTGTATAGTGTACCACAGGCGCTCAGCTCCACATGTCATTTTAAGAGGTCAATAACAGTATCGCAGTATCTCATTATGTTACCTACCTCAGCAGACATCCAGCTCTCTCTGCCTCCTAACTCCTGCTCCTGTATAAAGCCAGTATGTCTGTGGTGCACATACCAGAAAGAATTACTGGGAGTTTGTACTCTGAGTTTATGTCTGCTAATATTAATGCACTGTCCCCATCTCCCAGCAGTAATGGTTTACCATACCTGTCACATCACAGCGGCTCTGTATCATGTTGGGAACCATTGTGTTGGTCTCATGTCAGAAACCAAATTAATGGTATCTTGGCAGTGTTTGCGCTCTTGTGCTTACTGTCCCTCTCTGGCACAGCTGGAAGGTAAAAGGGATGGAAGAAATGATGGGATGGTGAGCGGGCAGTGTTGTTACAGGAAGAGATTATCAGAGGGAGGATACGATGGGAGCTTTGCAGCCTACTTCTCTCTCAGGCCTATTATGGCTGCAGCGTGTTCAACCAAAATCCTTTTATGCTTATTACGGACCTAAATGTCAGTGTTGTTTTCTTAACCATCATCCTGGTCTTAAAGTATACAACTGAGCTTCAGTTCAGGGATTCTACTTTTAGGAGCCCTCAGTTTTGCAATATCCAACTATGGTCCGACTTATGCAACGTCCGACTAATTAACGCCACCCTTCATCGTGTGTCTTTTTGTTCTGTGACTCGCACAGATGGAGACGGAGCCTTTCACCGCCTCGGAGTCGGTGTTTTCAGCCGGGCAGTCCATCCAGGTGGCGTGTCCGGCCCCGGCCATCCCCAACGGCTCCACCACGCAGGCCAAACCTGAGGAGGGCCCCGGAAAACTGACTGCTGAACAGCTGGCTGCCATCGAGGATGAAGAGCTCCTTGACAAAATGGTACTTCACACCCAAGTTAGAACTCTGGAAGACTTGGTAACAATAAAACCAGACATGTAAAGAGTTTGTGTGAGCACTGAATCATGTAAGCGATGCATGTGAGGACTGACCCCTCATCTCATCGCGTTTCCAACAGCTCGATGAGTCGAAGGACTTTGAGGAGAGAAAAATGATCCGTGCCGCCATGAGAGACCTTCGCAAGAGAAAGAGAGGTAACAGGACAACCAAGCTTCCATTTATTACTCCATCCACATTGAGATATGTCATTTTGCCATTTACTTTATGAAACATACACACTGCCTAGTTTAATTCAAGTCTCATTCATCTGTTATTTTTTCTATATTGTGTCGTACAATTTTAAAAATTTGTGGCCATTTCCACAATATTCTACCCATTCTGCCCTCAGAGGTCATGCTGGGATGTACTCAAGAGGAGATAGGTAGGACAGGTTGGTTTGCAGTGTGTCCTACTGACATGTGCCTGCGTTTTCTTCATTTGTCTGTGTGCACCATCCTGCCATCGTCCAACCAGCACAATTATTTAACTTTTCGGATTCTTGTGGTGGCCGATGTAGGATTTGTTTACATGCATGGTTTTGAGTGTCGCACACACTTACCACAGCAGTCACCATATGGTTTCACAAGGGATCCGACTGAGCTGACCGTTAAACCTCTGATTGGATTCTCATGTCTGACCCTCACCTTTAGGGATATCGCAAAAGAAATGACCTGCCAACACTAACAGAGGTTAACAATCTGTAGGACAGAAGCTGCATTATATAGTTACAAGCTGGATGAAGCACTTGATGTAGTAGGTATCAGGATTGCAGTATTGTAGACATTGATGAATACATAGCTTCCCACAAGGGACATTCCGTGATGTATTTGCAGTACATATACTTGACAGCTCTGGCTCGGCTGTGAGCCTCCCGTCTGCAGGTGTTTGCGTGCTCAGAGGAATTGAGGCAGTGTGGAAAGAATCCTGAAATTTGGAAGCCCTGGTTTAATCCATTTTCCACCCTCTCCTCTCTCCTCTCTCCTCTCCTCCACCACAGACCAGAGAGAAAAGGAGCGCGAGACCCGTCTGCAGGATCTCCGTCAGCAGAGGGAGGAACGTGCACAGAAAAGTCGACCAGGGGTCGGAGCGGGAGAGGTGGTGATGAGGAAGGTGGAGAAGTCTGCAGATGGTTCTACCCTCAGCCAAGTCACCAAGACAGACCGCTTTGCTCAGTCTGGTAGTTTTTCTTTTCTTTTTTTTTCTCTAAACCTCTCATGAACCTGTCTTTAAGCTCACAAATCAACATTGAAACTGTTATTAACACTCCTATAAAACAAAATCTGTCTTTGGGGTGAAAGGGGGAGCAAATTACGAGACTTACAAGTATCGAGTGAAAGTATGAAGCAGAAATAATAAAAGCACAGCCGGTCATGAAATCTGACCCTGACCCCTAAGTTGAAGTGTGTTTGTGTGTGTGTCCAGATAACGGGAGCAGATCAACACACAGCACCATGGTTGAGGCCAGTTATGTGCAGAAAACAGACAGTGAGTCATCACTAGATTTCTCTCTCTTGCTCTTTTCTATAACTGTATTCTCATTACAGCCTCATTACCCAAACATTTTCTCTCTACATTTCAGGAGGGACAGTCCAGTCAAAGTCATATAGCTACACTTCCTCCTCTTCCTCCTCCTCCTCATCTAACACAAGCAAAAAAGTTGGCAGGTGACCTGGGAAGACTTTTCGCATTTCTTCTACAACATTTCAAAGCCCTGCGCGTTGGCGAATAAACTTTTCTGTCCATGTTGCTTCTTCAGTGTGTTTGATCGCGAGGATGATTCGTCAAGTCACAGCGGCGGTCTGGCTGCTGTGGAGCGACGGCAGGCGGAGCGGCGCAAAGAGCTAATGAGGGCTCAGACTTTGCCGAAGACGTCGGCCATGCAGGCGCGCAAAGCCATGATAGAGAAGCTGGAGAAGGAGGGAGGCGGGTAAGGATGAAGGCAGAGCTGCACGACCAAAGAAAGAAAAGTAGCAGGTCAAAGCATGTAAATATTAACACAAACCTGACGTTTCTTCAGCCCTGGAAATCAGGCAGTGGCCAAAGTAAACAAGGTTCAGCGTTCCACCAGCTTTGGCGTTCCCAACGCAAACTCCATCAAGCAGATGCTGCTTGACTGGTGCCGTGCCAAGACCCGGTCTTATGAGGTAAGACCATTCGACCCACAACTCACTGCTCCTCTTTAGTGTCTGTGGTAATATGTTCCTACCTTGAGGATGTTTCCGTCACCTATCTCTCACTGATTTTCTTCCGTTTTTCTTCCCCGTCAGCATGTAAATATTCAAAACTTTTCATCCAGTTGGAGCAACGGCATGGCGTTTTGTGCGCTGGTGCACAATTTCTTCCCTGAAGCCTTCGATTACGACTCCCTGAGCCCCAGCAACCGCAGGCAGAACTTCGAGGTGGCCTTCAGCAATGCAGAGTGAGTATAAACACGGAAGTTTGTCCCAGCAACATGTTCACTAACCACATCATTTTGTTTAGTGTCGAGTGCTGGTGAGACCGTCTGACTCGTCCTGTTGAAGGAAACACAGCTACTGAATGTTTGTTTTTGTTGAACCTGCTAGAGGAAGAATGCAAGAAACCAGCATCAGAACATCCTGACAGCTGCTGCAGGATTATCTTTCCTCTCTAAAAGATGTAAACATTATCTTCCAACCACTGAAGAATTCACAGTCAGCGCAGCTGCCCAAACGATTCCACTTGTCTCTCGCTTCCCTCTTAACACATTTGTTTTACTTGTGTAAAATTTACTTCAGTTTTTGTCGACATCAACCAACATCTGCTTCACCCTGAGGTACAGCGGCGGGCCGAAGTCATGTGACTCCTTGACTGTTAACTTTCCCCGTCTCTCACAGGTGTATTGAACCCCCTCAAGGCTGAGTGAGCCCAATAACTGCTACCACTGTAATTACTCCACCTCTAAACCTCCGTCCCCGTCCGTCCCCTCCTATGAGAACCCGCTGTGATACCTTCCCTTGTGTCGCTGTTCTAACCCAGAGACCTGTGAACAAACCCAACCGAAACAACCACCAGGTTAAAAAAAGTGGACGAGCTCTTGGCTGTGCGACATTCCCCCCCCCTCCTTACTCCTACATCCTATTCTCTCCCTTTCTCCTCCTTGTGTCTCTTGCATCATCCCGTTTTTACTTGTAATGCCCTCCACCCACCTGTGTGTGCGTGTTCCCATGCACCTATTAGATTAGGAAAAAGCCGATGCTTCATAATGATTTATACCCTCAGCACTGGACTGTCACCCAACCACAACCCACGTCTGTCCACGTTTGTGTTGCACTCTCACTCACTTCCCCCGGCACTTCTGACCCACCCAGCAGTTTACTGTTATCTGGAAACCCGATACACACACACACACACAGCGTCCTGTTCACCAGTGTGCTTTGAGAGACAGCAGATGATTGTATCTTTGTGTATTTGCAGAATCCTTGTTGTTTTTTTTATCGCATCTTGCATTTCTCACGGTGCGTAGTTGTACTGGAGTTTGTACAAAGTCTCTTGTCAGTGCACAGAAAAAAAACAACAACAAACAAAAAGGCTAAATGAGCATCGACGGATGCTGATTTTGACATTTTGTTTTGTCCTATGTGTACGTGTGAATGCCACATACTGTATGTACCATGATGTTCATGAAGCATGTCATCTCATGGCTGTATTTGTAATCACAGAGAATGTAATGTTATCATTTCTTTTTGTGTCTATTCTCTCTCCCTCTGTCTCTTCACCCTGAATCTTTTTTTCATTTGGCTGCTCACTATGTCCACTATCTTCACCCTGATCCTTCTTGTCTCCATCTTTTCCGTTTGGTCTTCCCTTCCTCCCTCCATCCGCTCCCATCTTTCTCTCCCCCTGCTCCCTCTGCTGGGTAAAGGAAACTAGTGGACTGTCCCCAGCTGTTGGATGTGGACGACATGGTGAAGATGCGCGAGCCAGATTGGAAGTGTGTGTACACGTATCTCCAAGAGTTCTACAGGGGCCTGGTGACGAAGGGCCTGGTTAAAACCAAAAACTCCTCCTAACGTTACACCCCACCTAAAACTGAACCCATGGTGAGAGAGGGGGACGCCTGCAAAGGAACGTCGCTTGGGCTCTGGTAGACTTAACGGGATAGAGGGTGTGTGTGTGTGTGTGTGCGTGCGTGTGTGACTGCATGATTAAAGCATCTGATAAGATTAATATCAAATCCGGTGGAAATACTGCTGGTGTGGAAAATATTGTTGCATTTTGATGTTAATGCTAATCTGGGGATACCCAAACATGGTGTCCCTGTGTGCCTTTATGCATCGCCAGATTATGGCCAAGGCAGAGCGCCAGGTCTATCACTTCAACACTTTAAAAGGAACTGCCGTGCCGCAGGGTTTCAAACAGAGGAGTTATGAGACAAAGCAGAGAACGGAAAGGCTGTGATGTCCTTTGTGTTTCTTATCAAGTTTGAGTTTACGAGTGTTAATGCACTTGGCTTGTAAAGCCTGTTAATGTCTGCGTAATAGTGAAGTAGAGAATGACTTATGTCTACGTTTCCTGTGATAACGTAATTGATGTCCTACTGTTGACATTTATTTTTTCTTGTGCAAGAGATTTACATCTGTGAGCAACATCTGTTCCTCGACTGTGTTTATGATATCTGAGTTATCAGTACGAGCAGATGACGCCACCCTGTGGTCACTTGCTGCATGGCTCACATGTTTTCTTTTAACTGTTTATTGATGGAGAGCCCCCAGTGGTTTCCAGAGAACTAAAGAGAGCAGTAGAGAATAACTTCAACGGGATGGTTAAATCCGTACGTTTGTGTGTGAGTGAGTTGCTCAAATTTCTTGAAAATCAGTCTGATGGTTTTTACGTAATTCTGCCGACAAACAAAAAGGGAACAACAATAATTATATTTGGGAAACTGAAGAGTCGTATTCTCCTCCTTACTATCACTGCCTCTCTCCCATCCTCTCAAGTCGTCATTCTCTGTCTGATACAGACTGTCTCTTATATGCCCGTTCCTCAGGACCTATGCCAACTGCATGCCTTTGCTGGAAGTGGAGGACATGATGATCATGGGTAATAAACCCGACTCCAAATGTGTCTTCACCTACGTACAATCTCTGGTCAACCACCTGCGCAGATACGAGATGTCCATGGGTCGGCCCTCCGACCTCTGATCTGTGCTCAGCGACCGCTCAGCTTCGATGTGGCGTTCAGTGTGGGGTCGTCGCCAGTTACCCCCCCACACACACACACACATTCCCTCACCAGCCCCGACTTCTCTTCACCTAACAACCGACTCCTCCGACAGGACGGATCCCAGTAACACAGCTCTGATGGACAAGTTGGGGATTCTGTGTGTTTGTGTGTTTATTATCTTTGTTGGCCGTGTTGGTGTGTATTCCTGATTTCTGCTCTCTCCTGGACACACTTAACGCGACAACAAGTCCGACACTCTCCCGCAAAGGGCGCCGAGGTTTTTTTAAGCGACCTTTTCAAGCTTTACATTTTACTACGTACATGCTATTTTTGTATTCAGACTCATCTTTGTAAGCGTGTCACCTTGCTAGTGTACTGAGAAACATTAACAGAGAAAAGACTTTTTTTTAATAATATTCCCCTTTAAAATTATTTATACCTAAATTTTCTCCGCTTCACTTTTGTAACTGCGGCAACTTGTTAGCATCGCTGTTGTTGGTTCCACCGCAGAAGAAGAATATATCCAGCCAGGCATTATTTGGTTTCAGTTTTGGTACTTTTTGACTATAAATATTTTAATTAAGTTATTATGTCTATTTTGATGTCATCAATAAGCATATTACTATTTACTACATAAGCACTGGGATTGTTTTCTTTGTTCAAACTGTTCTAGTCCAGCGCTGAATAAGCTCATCTTGAACTCTGCAGTGCTACTGAGAACAAGCTTCAGATTTCTGCAGGATTTTGTTCATCCTTTGTTACTTTATCAAGATGTAATTTAAACAGCATCATGCATTCATGTGAAAAAAAACAGGAGTTATAACTCAGCTGAATTGTATCATTACTTGACGTGTCTTATTGCTTCACTGACAACTGATGGACATACAAATATCACAGCCATCATCCTCCAGCATCACACAGCTCTTTCAGCGGGCTCTTTATTTATGCTTGAGTAGGTTTTTTTTTTTTTTTTTTAATGTTCATTTTGTTGGTGTGTAAATTATGCATTCGAAGTTTATTTTGAAGTAAGTCAGCAAGCTAAAGCTACCAGAATGTTTTATAAAAAAAAACAAATTGGGGACATCTGGTGGATAGTTTCTGGGCCTGATGAAAGCCGGCTTTCAGCTCCGTCAGTTTAAACATGAGTGAACATGACTGAACACAACCACAGATGTATATTTTACAACATGAAGCTAAATGAAGATTTTTTTTTTTTAAATGAAGATTTTTATTTCCTTTGTACAACTACGGTTCCTTTTGATAGGTTGTCTAAATTTGGATTGGTTTCAGATCTGAGTCTGATGAATTCATTTCATGCTCTATTTTATTAGATTTGGAGAAGTTGAGAAATATTCCACTGCTTCCAGTTGAGAGACAAACACCTTCCACAGAGCAGTGAGTGCTTGTACATAAGAGCTGGAACACATGATTTCATGTTTCTGTGCACCACAGTTAAATGTGAAATAATTAAATTGGAGAAATAAATTTGTTTGTGGGGGATTATTGCTTTTGTCTTATAGAACATCGTTTCCCAGCATGCAACTGAGACGTTGATAACCCATCATCGGACTAGACACAATTCTCTGCATGTCTTTACAGTGTAAAAGGAGAAAGATGCATGACTCCATATTGAAAGGACCACAATCAAGATTCCTTTTCCTGAAACTCTTTATTTTACTAACACTTGAATCTCCTCGTGTGTATCAGCCCAGCCCACCAGAACATGTAGCATCAACCTCAGGCCAGTCGTACGACTTTACGCCCGAGACTTCATTCAGTATCACAGTGGGTCGGGAGCAGTCAGACACACGAGAGCTCAAGAACCCTCAAGACAGCTGACACATGATGGAAAACAAACAAACAAACAAAAATACCCTTCCAGTCTTTGTGTGCAGAGTAGAGAAATACTCACTAACCAGCCTGTTGTTATATCGGTGCTGCAGAAAAGCAACAGTAGGAAGAAAAAGATTTGTCCTTCCTACACGGCTGATCCATGATCTGCTGGCCTGATTGTGAAATGAAGCATTTCTGCAATAACCAGCAGCTCATGTAGAAGCTGTGGAGCATAGCGTTGCTGTGAGATTCCTACGTTAAAGGTCAGTGTGCTTGACTTCAGAGTTTGGATCTGAGGAGGCGTTCTCAGTGGCAATAGAAGAAGTGGAGGGCTTGTACGCTGGCTCATCTTTAAACGGGCTGTCTTTGGCAGGAGAGAAGCGAAACTCAGCAGGCACCTCGTCCTCAGCTTGAGCCTTCTTGTAGAAGCCCAGTTTCCCAAGCAGCTCGTTGATCTCGGAGCGGCTCATGTCAGTCAAGGCGATCCGCTGTTAAGTAAACAAGGTTAAATGATAGTTGTAGTTTAGACCGATTAATGCCACTGGCGCACAAACAAAACGCACATTTTGTCCAACATGACAATTGTCAGTTTGGCATAGTTTTATGCAGCAATTTGTATATCTGCTTCCAGAGTCTGGTCTCCTCCAAATTGTAATGGATACATCCTTGGAACATACCCCACCTGCTCACCAAGTTATTTGGGAATCAGCCAAGTTGTTTTTCATAATCCTGCTAACAGACAGTAGGAGGGGGACTTACATCCAGCTCTTCGTAGTAGTGGTTCAGGAGGACAAGCTCAGGGTCGGCTCCAGGAATGTGCTTCATCACCAGGTTATGGCTGAAGAAGAGGTCGTCAAGGATCGGCAGACGGACAATGCTGGACATTCATATAGTAAATTATGTTTTTGAGTCAAAGGATACTAAAGAGGAATGTCCTCCATCACGAAGGCTTTGACCTGCAGACAGAAGTGGGGGATTAATGCTTTTCACTCAGGGCTGGTTTCAGTGACAAATCTGTCAGGGATTATCTGACAACCTAGATGTTAGACTGACATGTTCCTCAGTGGCAAACACATCTATAGAGGGATTAGGCTTCATTTTGAGTCTGACAGTGGTTCTGAGTGTGTTCACGTCTGTTTTGTTACATTACAGAGAGCAGTTACCTCTCTGAGCCTGTTCAGCTGTCATCCACCACACGTCTGGAAAAAAGACAGAACATATCAACAATGAAAGCAGCTTTCATGCTCACGAAAAGGGACATCACCAGGACAATTCATTTACATCTTTGTTCAGGCTCCTCATATAAATTAAGACCTTCTAATATTCTGGTGTTGTTGCAGTGTTGCACCCTTTGTACAGAGCACAGATTTGGGTGCTGGGAAACATGTCTAACCCATTTCTGGGAGAAATCGGAGATTCAGGTATTCAGTTGCAGGTGTAACTAACACAAAAGCAACAGATAACATGGTATTGTTTGGGTCTGCTGGAAGAGCGTTGCATTGGTGATACCCTGGGGGGAAACTGCATAGTTTCTCACGAACAGAAGAATAGTTTCAGAAACTTGGTTGCAGGAAACCCCCTCCTAATGTAGACTGTCCTTCGGTCTTCAAATGATCATTAACTTAATTCATAGCATATTTTATTGTAAAGGCAATCAAAGAAGTAGATTGCATCAACATAATATGCACGTTTAATCGGGTAACATATTGTAAAAGCGTTCAGGTTACTCCAGTCTGTTCATCCATCTCGTCTCAGTCATCCACGCATGCGCCAAACCAAGAGATTTAAAACGCACTCGTTTACCATGTACCCAAATCTGATTCAGACACCGCGCTAATATAATCCCACCCTGTCGTCACAGTAAATATAATTCCTACTTTCCTCTGTGAAGCGGATTATGGAAGGTTTCGCCTACCTCCACCCTGGCTCGTGCCAGCCCGTCCAGCTTCTTCAGATCCACCTCATAGGCCGAGGCGCCGTGCAGCAAGCTGGCCAACACCAACAGCCACATCATGTCTGCTTGTTCCGACGGTGGACCAGGACCTGATCCGCTCTGTCTGCAGTGGATCTGTGAAGGTAACTGAGCTGGATTCAGGAGGAGGAGAGATGATGTGCAGCTGTGTTACATCCGGACCTCTTGCCACGTCAAATCTTTCTCCCGGAGGTGGGAGGAGGCGTGGAGAGGAGGCTCAGTGGATGGCAACCCAGTCACATTTAGATAACTGTTACTGTTTCACAGGCTTGATATGTAATCTATGTTAATCCTCGCTAATGTTATGAGGAGAGAGATCACTTCAGAAAATAAACATATAAATCGTTGTCTTTATTTGTCTCATTATTTCCATTGACATGCATATCCTGTATGCATTTATTATAAAATATGAATTATCCCTTATAGTAAGGCCTATACTCACTGTAATACAGATGTTAAAACATTACTGCATACTTAGGACAGGGGCCTAAATGTAGGTTGCAATGGGGTAAATGTCAGGGGAAGCAGAAATCAAAAGTGGCTGATGGTATGACACTGGAGCCTCAGCAGCGTAAACTAATTCCTCAGCAAAATAACGGACGAGAGAACATATACACTCTATACTTTATTTAAGTATATACTTTATGGAAGTACTTATCGTATATCTAGCTCATTTGCATTAATATGTCACTACTGGTGTGACAGTCTGACAGTGGCATACCACTCTCAAGTGGCATGTGATGAGCCGCATGCCATGACAGGGCTCGGTATATGCCACTGGACCACTAGTGGCATAATATCATCCACTATTGCATTCCTGTGTCACTTGATAATAGATCCAGAGGGGACATTTCTGATTCCAGGGAAACAAAACAAAGGGATCTTGAACTGGGATAAAAAGATGATTTTGTCATATTCATAGTTTTTTCAGGCAGATGACTCATTATGATATTGTTGGGCAGGAAACATATAGGCACCTGAGTTGTAGCACCTGAGCCGTGGGATTATACGAAATTGCTCGACTAAGTCCTGTGTGATCAAATTCCGATCATGGACACTGGGACAGAATAGAACAATTACACTGCAACATTTCAGAGTAATAATATTCCTCCTCCATTGGATTAAAAAGACAAAAAACGTTTTGTTTGAACAAAAATTTAACATGGACCATTGACAACCTTTTACAAATGATTTGCTGTTCTACAACTATTCCTATTATTGTGCTAAAAGTCTTTTGTACCAATGGTTTGCCATGAGCTTGTAAACAATAGTTTGGATCTCTTGGAGGATTCAAAACTACTAAGATGGGAATTTGGTTTGTTGAGTTGCAAAGGCCTGTGCACACTATGGAAAGCAGCGAAGAATAGTGTTCCACAAACCCAATTTATGCCTCACACACGTTGACCTACATGCTTCATAACACCTGTGGTGTGTCAGTGTGGTTCAGCTAAAAGAAAACAGACTGTAAAAAACTGTCCAACACCTCTAATTAAGAATAAGCACATGCTCCATTCACAGGTCAGCCAGACACAAACTGACCTACATGCTGCATAAAACCTATTATACATAAACAGGTATAAAAACACATTTACCCAATACTGTCAAACTAACCTCTACTCTTTAGTTACTTTGTCAAAACAATACAGCATCTTTGTTAAAGTTGCCCCTTCAAAACTGTAATATCTTCCTAATGTTTTTTTAAAAAAAAAACCTGTGTTGCAAACTTGCTGTTGAGTACTGTAGACATAGTTTGTATTGGTAATTTTCTGTTACACTTTTCTCTTATATATGATGGAGAAAATGTGGATGTATATGTACTGTATTACCTTTCCAACTCATTCTGCAGTGCTCATCTTCACTGCGTAACCAGCTTTGGTTTTTGAAGGGCAGAACTGCATTTGTGTTTATCACCATCGAAAAATATAGATAAAGCCTTTAACCACACTGTGAGACAGTTTTGGTTCAGTAATTTTATAAAAGTCGTAGGTATTTACGAGGTCATAGAGACTGATGAGGTATCCTCCTGTGTTGCTACAGCAACATGTTTTCTCATGCTGTGGTTCAGCAAAGAAGTGACACATGCACATAGATAGTTTAGGTGATTTACTGAGAAGCAGTAGGGAATTAGAATTATAAGCAGTAAAACAATCGACTCAGATGTACAGAAATGCCATAAGGGAAGTTACAATAAATTAGATTGTAATATAAAAGAGGCAGTTTTGTGTGCTAAAGATGCTTGATATACATAGTTAAATAATAATATACATAATTTACCTATTAAATTAACATATAACAAATAAAAGTAGGAAAAGGCAAGTAAATTTTATTCAAATCAATACAATTGCAGAGTAAAATTAAATAAAATGTATAAACTTTACAGAAAAGCACAATTGATTCCATTTTCTTTGTAAGTACAACTAAAAGAAAATTATTACCAAACATGTTACCAATGTTTGAAATAAGCAAAACCAACACAGCATGAACAGACAACGATCACGGAAAGTGCATATAAACTAGACTGCAGAGGAGAATGGAATGAAATGAAGCAGAAGAGTATGTAGAGGGTAAATAGTAGATTCTATATGGAAGTGAAAGCTCTTTAGATATTGTGTGAATGGTTGATTGGGTGAGGGCAAGGATAAATGAGGCAGCTCTTTCCTCATGAATATCGAAAAACCCTCCTGCTGATCCAGTCTAGCACAAACCTATGTAGAGCCGGGCAAGTCAAATGGTCTCATCTTAGCTTTCAGGGCTCTTTCATTTTGTGAGCTGAACACATTTAACAGGCTTTGACACATCTTATATCTAGGTAAAACTGATCTCAGGTAAGTGTGTTTTCGAGGTAAGGTACTTACTAGGGGATATAGTTTTTGCAATTTCCCCAGTAAATCCCTTAAGGAAATTATATTTCCTCATTCCACCCCTCACATGGAGAAACTAGGCCCAGGTTGAAAAATACTGGAATTATCCTGTAATATCACTAAGAACAAATTTTTAAAATATATTTGTTTATTTCTACGCTACATAGAAGAACTTGAAAGCAGCCTGTCAATTGTCGTGACAGAACCCAACTCTGACATGATTCCATAATTCCAATTACAGGGTCCAACTGTCCCCAGTCTCCCCTACTCCTGTACTCATGTCACGTACTTCTCCATTCCAGACACTAGGCGGCAGTGGTAAGTTATCATAGATGGTTGGTACATAGAACGGGTTGTTTTTAAAAACACACATTGTTCAATTGAAACTGGCTCGTACCCTGACACAGCCCAATAATGATTTGAAAACAAGTGTCTAGCTATGACGTCCAGTCGGCTCACAAATGGAAACAATGTCGGCGGGATGTAAATGCCGCGACGGTGCCTGTCTACATGTTGTGGTTCTGTGAGCCTCATCGGGCTCCTGTGTTCATCAATTGCTCGTCCTTAACAGGCAGCGGCTGCTCGTTTACGGAAGCGCCACCGTGTTGTCCCGGACGGACCTCGTTCATTTGAAGGACACGGTTAAGGCACAGCACATAGACGCGGTGCTGTTTCTTTATACCGCAGCAGGCATTTGTGTCTGAGATGTAGCCCGTCCGGCGAATCTGTCTCCCGCATCGCCCCCGATCCCACCTGCTCCTTGTCTCCTCCATCTCCCCGCTCAGGACCGGGGGGGCGCTGGGATGCCGATGGTTTCATCTGGGAGGCGTCTGGAAAGGAAAGTTGAGCGTGTTATTTAGTTGACGTCTCGCAGAGAGGGCGTGCTGCATGCTCACGTCTTCAGCGGACACTGCGAGCTGTTTATATACCGAAGATCCATCAGCTTTTCAAACCCACAGCCAAGAAGGACCAAAATAGGTAAATCAATATTAAACACCTACACGCATGCGTTACAATATTTTCAGGTGTATTTATGCTGTAATGCTCTATTAATCACTATCAATGGCAGTAAAAAAATACCAAACAAGAAGGACAATATCATAAAATACTTGTTTTTATTTTCTTGAAAATAGCAGCAAAGAACCTAATCCTTATGCTAGAGGTGTGACCACATTAGAGAAGGTAAACAAGAATAAACATGAATAAACTAACCAAAACACGCCCTTTCTGACCTTTGTAATACCATATTGATGAATCATTTATTCATTTATTGGGCGAATGTTTTCTTCCCTCATGTCTGATTCACACACACACACACACACACACACACACACACACACACACACACGTGTCAGATAATATCAGAGGGCAAGCATTAAATGACCGTCATTTCTTTTTTTTTCAAGTCAGAAACATTGTCCTTGAAGCAGTGCTTTAATTAGGCCAAGTGCTGTATCTGCTGCTGCTGCTGTCCTCTTTCTGCTGAGATATTTCTTTCACAGTATGTAAAGCTGTACACAGACCAGGGACCGCAACACTGACAGTGTGAGATTTGTAACATCAAATGAAACATCCTTTTCTTAGTCGTCAGAAATATGAGCATATTAATCTGGGGTCAGAGGTCATTTCAGATAACTGTCAAATGATGTCGTCTATATGCTCAGTAGTATTCAGATTGCAGTGACATATTCTTTTTTTGTCATGCTAAAATGCAATGTGGTTTAACAGATTTCCAATGAGGATGCAGAGGAAAAGATTTTTGCATGAAACTACACGGCGTGAGAATGAAGCTGTGAGCCTCATAACCTGTAACTAGTTAATATCAGCACTACAGTGGTTTCCAAACGTTGCATTTGAATCTAAATTGCACTGATTACTCACCCCATCACCTAATGTGCTTCGGTGGAACAGTTAATGCTGTGACTGTTTTTTGCATGTATTTCTTTATTTCTTGTTCTTGCTCAAGTCTCAGACAGGAAGGAACATGCCACCAAAGAACCAACTACTCTGTCAAACTGGCTTTTGATTTCATGCACTTGCAGGCTTTTCAACACACATGCATTGGTCTTGTCTTTTGGTTTTCCTTGTTGCTAATCAGCAACAAGACTAATCAGTCAGCATTCCGTTCCATTGTCACGTTCCTGGGCTAAATCAAAATATGTATCTTAATTCATGTTCTATAAGTGTAAGTCTAAACATTTTATAAAGCAGCAACATAATCAACAGAATGACCCTTCAAGTGAAATGAAGCCACAGTAAATGTTTCCACTTGCCTTTTATAATGTTGTTAATTAAAAGAATCTGAAATTTCCTATTACAATTCTATTATTGCATCACAGACATTGTGGTTCATCATTTGACATCCTGCAGCTGAGGCTGCGACCTGATCAGGATGATGAGTCCCCAGATACAGCGGAGGGATTCTCAGTGGCACTAGGACCGGGAGGAGCCATTTACATCTGTGGCAGCAGCTGCCCATGTCATATCTGTCCAGCAGTCCAGGTCAACATTAGTATCCCTGTCACAGGGGCATATGGCCCTGGAGGCCCTGAACACCAACACCCTTGGCTGTAATTTCAACATTAATACAGGAGATGTGGGCAGAACTAAATTAACACTGAGGCTGGAGTCAACAGAGTGCAATCATGCAAAGCCGTCGATCTAAGGTGACAACATCAGCACCTGAATTACAAATAGCCCTAAGAAGAAACACACGATAATATTCTCTGTCATCCAAAATGATCTATGTTGTCAAAAAAAAACACACACCAGAGGAGTCAAAGAGACTGGCTGAATCTTGCTGTTTGGGTTACACTACATCCTCTCTGGCTCGCATCTCTCACGCCCTCAGGAGGGTGCATGTAAACACCATGACACATTTGTTATTATCAAATCATTCCACTCTCTCCTCTGCCGACGCGAGCGGAATAAGAAAGGCTAGCCTGTCATCACTGTTCCCGGTAAAGCAAACATTTTGCTCCTGCTTTGTCATGCATTAAGGAACTGCAAACGTTTGTGTGTCGGAAAGATTAAGTTCACTCTCTTTAGAGTTTAGCATGCAGACAAATGTGTGTCGGCAGAGCTCTGGATGTAGGAAGGTGACTGGTTCGACCCCCCAGCTCTTCCAGAGACCGTGCGAAGTGTCCCTTATTCATTTACCCCCTATATTGTGACGAGTTGTCTCCTTGCGTGGCAGCCGCAGTCACCACTGTGTGTTTGAGTGGGTTAAACAAGGCAATATTGTGAGGGTAGATAAGGTGTTATATAATTGCAGCTCATTTACATTTTGCACAATGTATAATAATGTGCTGTCATGACGTTTCGTCCAAATCACAAACATTGAGGGTTTTGCTGTCAACATCACATTTCTTTGTGTTCCTTTTTTTTTCCGCCTTATCAAACTCACCCAGTCCTACATTCTTCTGTTTCCTGGCTATTTGTGTGAAAGCCTTCATTCTTGATTTGAACACACTCTGACTCATATGGTCACCTTAACCCTCGTCCCCCAGATTCCTCCCGTGTTCCCAGCACATTGATGCTGATAACGATCTATGCACGTTTGTTATGACGGTGGCTGTCGGGACTGTGGCACGTTGACGTCACTGACAGTGATTGTGAGGTGATTGGCTGGAGGAAGCGATGCAGAGCACATCGCTGGAGGAGCACAAGTGTCACCTCAAAGGTAGAGAGGGGGGGAATAGGAAGCAAGGAGGAGAGGAATGGGAAGAGTTTAGGTCAGGGGGAGTGTAGAGGTTTGGATTGGTGTGAAATAGAAAGGTGGGTAAGATGGATCACCAGAGTCTGGGGGAGAGAGAGAAAGGATTAGACACGTGGGATGATAAGAGAGAGAGGGTGAGAGAAGGGGGATTAAAGCTTGGAAAAATAGACAGTGCCAGAGGGAAGTGTGAGAGGATCAATTGAGAGACATTCCGCAGAGACACAGTGTTGTCACTGAATGGGGCCGTCTCACTCCTGCTTCCCGAGTCTCGTTTTGCACCCACCCACTCCCACGTGTGCCCAATCACCCCCCCTCACCCTCCTCCACACTCCCCCCATTTAATGCCATACATGGACCATGTGAATACATAATGCCCAGGCACCAGGTTATTGGTGGAATGGGAGACCAGCATGTGTCAGGCCACATGTGGAGCGGGGCCATCCGCACTGCATGAAAGTCATGGCCTCCATTCAAGGTCATTTGAGGAATCATTTGTTGTTTCTCTGTCCCCAAACAGAAAACCCTTTTCCTCCTACTGGCCATGAATATATACATAGTGCATGGGCATGATTTCAGCCATGTGGAGATATGAAGCGCTCATGGCTGTGTAAGTACGTGTGACACAAGATGAGGTCTTCTCACCTCTGGGGAAGAAAAAAAAAATGACAGTCATTTTTTGTAATTTCTGAAGTGTTACACATACATCACCACTGACTGATGGATCTGGGTTGGCCTGCCACACTTCAGTTTTGTGTCCAAATCAGCTATTTTAAGGCTCAGACATGCATAAATCTTCATCCCCTTCTTCTTTGCTGATGTATTATTTTTTTAGGGATTTTTTCAATCGATTATTGACGTATGTTGGAATTTCTGTCAGTGTCTCTCCAGAGAGGCGCTTGAAAAAGACAAAGCAGTCACTTGTTCTCACAAACATCGAACGGATTGCCACTTGAATTATTTGCTTAAATAGTCCGTCCTCATCTTCTGTGTGTCTGCCTGGTCACGCTGCAGATACCTTTGGCACGGCGGTTTATTTTGTGCCGTTTGACTTGCTGTTCTGGGCTGTGCAGCGGCTTCCTCTTGTTAGTGTGTGGCAGGTGCTCTGACCTGATATGAACAGACTGAGCATCTCCCTGGTTACTGGAGAACTGTCAGGCAGATTAGGCACAAGTAGAGAGGATAAACTGCGTCCAGGTTTGTTTTCTCAATAACTCTCATACAAAAGCTCTGGAAGATGTTCGGACAGAACTACAGCAGAAGGGCTGTATGTAGGGATGCAAAGCAATGTTAAAAATATCCTACACAAAATATAATGTGTTCTTCCCTTGCCCATGTTATATCCCTGTGAAAACCAGACTAGCCGTTTTTGCGTGGTGGAGGTAAAAATCTCTGTTCTTGTCCTCTTGCTCCCTCGTTTTTGATTTCTGGATTCTTTCTGTTAAAAGCCTTCAATCAATATGTTCGGCTGCAACAAGCTGTTCTCAAGGCCATGAAATTGCAGGTAATTGACTAGTCCTGATGGTGGGAGTAGGAATGACTCACTCGGTTGTCCTGCTGCATCAGCAGGGTCTCATGACAGTCCCACGCACGCTCATCAGCTGAATTGACTTGCACTTGTGACAAAGGCTGCATGTTGTGCCGTCTATTGTTTCATGAAAAATCATCGAACCTCCCTCAGTCTTAAACTTCCATTTGTATTCCCCTTACATGCAGTTATCATTGTATAGTCACAAATAAAGTAGGTCCTTCCCCGTCAAATGTAAATAGCAAGCATAACATGATTTATTTTTATTTTCTCAAGAAATGGACCAAGATAATCAAAGCCAAAGCCGAACTCAAGCAGACATCCCAACTGGAGCAGCAGAAGCTGTGACAGATCCAGCTCCTCCAACAGATACAGCGGCTCCACCCACAGATGCCACTGCTGGCCAGGCCGCTGTTCCTCCCAGGCCCCGACGACCCCAGAGGAGTGCAAGAGTAGAGGGCTCCGTGGACGTCTCTGAACCCAAAGCCGATCCCACACAATTGGCTAACCAAGGCGACTGTGTTCCTGATGGCATCGTGGCGAGTCGTCCCAAACCGGCTTGCCCTGCAGCTGTCAAACCCTCAGGGGACCGCTCGGGGCCCAGCGTTAAGGCTGGTCCCAAAGGTCCAGGACATCATGCAGTCAGGGCTGCCTCCGTTCCCCATGCACCAGTGAGCAGCCCTGTGTCCCATAACATGAACCCCCATGCACAGAGAGCCTTCTCTGTTGCAGGTACAGCTGACACTCAGGCCCAGATTGTGGAAGACTTCAGGCAAGTGGCACATTCTGTCTCAACACTCGTAGATTTATCATTGTCAATAATACTAATCTCCCATATTTTGTCTATCTTACTTAATCTTGGCCATTGTAATGTTAGAATTATCTCTAAATCCTGTAATCTGGCTCAGTTATACTTTTTATCAAGAAACCCTAATTAACATTTTTTTAATATTTATATTGTTTTTTTTGACAAGAATAAGCCTGGTTATGTAAGAGATGATCATATTAAAGGTTGTTTCATACATTTACAAGATTTATTGTGATATATCAAAGATAGTGGGATGAAGGGCTGATAGACTTAAACAGTTATTCTTCACAATGAAGATTTCTTTGTTTCCCCGGCAGAAGAGTGAGAACAAATCAGCCAATAAAGTAAAAACATTCAGTTCGTTATTTTAATTATCTGTATCTGTATCTGTATCGATCCAGAATGTCATGGGTGCGTCCCTAATCCTCAACAATGACGTAAATCAAGAGCAGCTCCTAGAAATCCCCATAGATTTCCTTGTATGTTAGTGTTTGACTTAACTTAGCATTAAAATGCAATTTGCTCTGGATATGAGTCCAATCATGAACCACATTCCAATAATTTTCCTGGTGTAATTGATTACTGGGACTTGATAAGTTCTGTCGTCAGTCATGAAGTAAACACATGTACAGTTAAGAAGTCTCATAGACGTTGAGGTGGCTCGGAGATGAGTGTGTGTAAGCCATATTACATAACACTCTTTGCCAACAGGGTGCACATCATCACTTGGAACGTGGGCTCGGCCACGCCACCTGATGACATCACTTCCTTGCTGGGGTTGAATGTGGGTGACGGAAACACCGACATGTACATCATCGGGTGAGTGTTTTGTAGTGTCGGCTGCAAACGTTTCTCCCATATTAAAGTGCTAATGTATGTTCCTATGTCTGACATTGGCACTGCAGTCACTAATGAGCAGTCAGACTCAGTTTTGTCTGCCTGTGGCAGCAATTCTCTTCCTTTTATTTATCCTTCATTACATGGTCAAGCTTCTTCTCCTCTTAGGACTCTGTCTGCTCTTGACCCCTGTGCATTGTTCTGTCATCTTTCTTCTAGGCTGCAGGAAGTGAACTCAATGATTAACAAAAGGCTGAAAGATGTCCTCTTCATGGACCAGTGGAGTGAGGTTTGCATGGAGAGACTCAGCCCCTTTGGATATGTGCTGGTCAGTAACGTTTGTATAAACACGTGTGCTCACTCACATATTGAAACGTCAGACAGCTTAGATTTATGTGCATGTTCATGCGGCCGCTGATGAGATCTCTCCCTCCTGCTGCTGTTTCGGCTCGTTTTGCTCCCTGAGCGAAGGATGTAGTTCTAATTGTAACTGCCGTGTAATGTCAGCGTATTTTCCGTGGTCCACCAAGCTCATCGTGCAAAATCAGGCTCTCACTGTCTCCCTCTGTGTGCCTGTCTGCCTTCCTCTTTTACTCAAGTACATCAAATCCATTAGGGCTCATGTATGTCCAATATAGAAAATCTAATAGGTGAATTTTTGTAATTCTACACATATTCAATGTATATATATCATTCTATGTATCACGTGCAACATTGCAAAAGTCTAAATATTTATAGAAATAATCTAATCCTTTTATTTTCACAAGTACTGGTCAGTGTGCTGGTGTTTACGTCTCTTGTGTGTTTAAGTTTACATACCATTGCTGACAGTTGGTGTTCGTCTGGCCTCACATGAAACGGAGCTTGGCTCTGTTTGCATGGTGAACCACACAATCATCTCTTGGAGCGTGAATCAGCTGTCGAGCTGAAAGAGCTAGACAAATGTCTCCCAGGGTGCTGTTTTATTTTTGGACCATGTTGTTGTCAGCGTTGATGGGCCTCTGACAGTGATACTGACGCTGTCCTCCAGCTCTCATGGTGTGCTACACAGGGTTTATACCTCTGCAGGACCATCTTAGTGTGACCTTTTGTGTGGATGTTAAACCTGTGAGCTAGTTTGTCTAGCTCATAAGAAGTGGGTGATACAGTACACGGTGTTGATGGTAGGACAGATACAACATGGTGGACAGTTGTGTTGTTACACCACACCTCATCTGTTCAGGCTGTATCTGTTGGGAGCAGTGAAACCAGCCCTTCATTGCACAAACAAATAGCCAACAGGTCATTTTGATGTTATTCACTACATAGTTGCATTAGAGCATTCAGAATTAGATCTTCATTTTGCGTTGACCCTCTTCCAATGTCTGACTGTTAAAGCTCACTTCTTCAGTCAAGTGTGTTATACAAAGTAAAGCACACACTGCTGCACACATGCATTCACTCCCTCTCTCTCCCTCTCCCGGACACACACACATGTGTATGGCTGTCTTAGTGAGGACAGTCACTAACATTCATTGACATGTTTTCCCCAGCCGCTAACCCTGACCATCACAACTAAGTGCCTGATCCGAGCCTTACCAAAGACTGGACCCCCCCAAACCTAACCTCTAACCTTGACCCTAACACCATGTCTTAACCCTTAAACTGCCCTTCAAAGGTGTCTCAGAAATTCCCAAAGTGTCTTCTACGATTTAAAAAGCCTTCTCACAAAGATAGCTGCACAAGTACACACACGCACACACAACAATAAAGTTGGTCCACTTTACGGTTCAGTAGAATGTGTTACGTAACAAAGCCGTTAGAACACAAGCAAGAGGGTCTCGAGTCACGTGGAGATGTTTGCCTCCATTACTGCCCACAAGGCATTTCAGGCGGAGGGATGATCATGCTTCGCTGGCCTGCGGTTGGGGGGGTGGGGATTTATATACCACTGGAGAAAGGGAGGGGGAGGGAACAACAAGAAATAATTGGTGAGGAGCTGGACATGCAAGAACCAGATCTTCTTCTGCAAAGGCATGGGTTAGATATCCCACCCTGTTATGTGCATTTTGAACCTGTGGCTCATGAATGTCAAAGTCTGCATAATATTGTGCGTCATAACAAGAGGCGGGGGGTTTGTTGAGAGCTTTGAGAAAGGAAAGGTCTAATCAACAAATGAATCACTGCAAAGTAGCTCTTTTCCACAGTGACCGCAAGCTATGGCCTCCTTAATGTGCAGTGCTTCATGCAAAGTAGTGGGTGAGCCGGGCCACTGGCTCCTGCTGGGTGAAATAGAAGTGCAACGGTTTAGAAAGTGGGAGGGCACAAGTGGAGGAGAGGAGAACGTGGAAACAAAGCAAGGCTGGATTCAGCTCATAGAATTTGCTTCTTGAAATTTCAGTGCAGCTTAAAAGTTATTTTTGAACTGCGTCCTGAATATGATAGCTGCTCCTTTTTTTCCAGAATCTCCCTTCATGTTATCTGATCTTCATGTCCGTCTCCTCTCACCTGTTTGTTCCTCAGGTGACCTCCCAGCGGATGCAGGGTTGCTTGCTGCTGGTCTTTGCCAAGTATTACCATCTGCCGTTCCTCCGAGGAGTCCAGACTGAGTCCACCCGCACTGGCCTGGGGGGTTACTGGGTGAGACGGCCTGTGACACGTTCCTGCAATCAACATGGTTACTGAAGCTTCACAGGGAAGCAGAGCAGGACAGAGGAGTACAATATCACTGAAGTTTTAATCTCTGTCACTGATACCCTGATGTACAGTAGATCCCAGCGACACAAATGATCCTTTACAGGTTCTACCTGCTGCCTGTTACTTACTAACTTCACATAGAAAGCCAGCTGTTGGTTATGCTTCGAAAGTCAAGGGTATCAAAGACAAACGGTCTATAAGAGCTCTTATTTAGTCATTTGTCATGCATTATCTGGTATAAGAATACTTGTTTCGAATTATCTCGTGGGATGACAGCTGACCAACACGCTAACAAACAAGTTGTCCAAGGGAATCTTGGGTAGAAACACAACTCAGAAAATAGAGGTTTGCTACACAGTGTCATCTCTGCATCGTCTTCCTCGCTGACGGTTCCAATAGACGTCTACAAAGTTATTCAATGAGTTTAAGGTGAAATCCTGCTGTTGTGTTTCCTGCAACTTTACACACAGAGGAAGTCCTTCATGTTTCAGTGAGTCGGAGCAGTTCGGAGATCAGTGGGAGCAAATCTGCAGTTTTTCTGTCTCCCCCCCACTGTGCACTTAGCTGTTAGCATTAAATATTCACTCAGAGTCAAATTTCTGCTCTGTGGCAAGGACACATGAGCATCACTGACAAACTAAGCACTGTCTTTACATACCTCCCCATCATCATCATCATCATCATCATGACAATATAAATTTTGTTCATTTAATTTTGCCTCCAGGCAAATTAATACATACAACAATGTCCTCCCTCTATAGCAGCGATTGCCTCCTGTTAAATAATATTAAACCTTTCTGCCTCCTGTCTGTGTTATAGGGGAATAAAGGTGGGGTAAGCGCCCGCATGTCGGTGTTCGGTCACACCATCTGCTTCCTCAACTGCCACCTGCCGGCTCATATGGAAAACTCCGATCAGCGCATGGAGGACTTTGAGAGCATCCTGCAACAGCAGCAGTTTGAGGGCCAGGTTGCCACTGGGGTTCTTGACCACGAGTAAGACACGATACACACACATATACAGACACACGTACAGTTTCATGCACTAGATCTCCCTGATATAATGTGGAATAATCATTGATTGAATTACAGTGTGGTCTTCTGGCTCGGGGATCTCAATTTCCGAATTGATGACCTGGAAATGCAAGTGGTAAAATCAGCCATCGATAACAGCAAGCTCTCCATGTTGTGGGAAAAAGATCAGGTAATATAAGATCTTTTTTGTTATATATAATACAATGGGATTATGAAAATAACTTAAACTGCTCTGTATTATTTACTCTTTCTGAAGAACCAGATGCATTTGACCTCTGCTGTTTTCAACAGAGCTCAAATCTCTACATTGAAAATTCTTTATTGAATGAGCTTTATATGAGAATGCTTGTCAATATTTGTCCTTTCATGAGCTGAAAAAATGTGGCAAAGGCTGAGTAGATAATGTCTTCAGAAGTGTCAGTTGGAATATGATATGTGTAGGTTGAACCACTAGAGGGCAGTACACTGTGTACTTCTGAGAGCTGACATTAAGAGACGAAGTCCTCTGTGAGTGATGTCTACTCATTCTCGTGGCTACAGCTAAACATGGCCAAAGACAGTGAGACTGTGTTGGAGGGATTCCAAGAGGGGCCACTGAAATTCCCTCCAACCTACAAGTTTGATGTTGGGACAAATACATACGACACAAGGTTGGTGATGCCAGAGTTGAATTCTTTTTCCACTGACCAGATATCTTTGTGCCGAGTCCAAAGCTCTCAGCAGCCTGTGGATACTTCAAAGTTCTTTTTGTCCTCTGTTCTTTGCCTGTGATTTTAATGGAGCTGGTTCAGGGAGATTTTCCTTCTCCTGCTTCTTCATGTCATGTCACTCGCTGTCCTCTTCGCAGCGGAAAGAAGCGTAAACCAGCATGGACCGACCGGATTCTCTGGCGTCTGAGAGTCACCGCATCTGCTGGCGCTGCTGTCACTGCTGGGAAGCGTGGTTCCATTTCCGGCCTGACCAGCGGGACCAAAGTGACACAGCACTGCTATCGAAGTCACATGGAATACATCGTCAGTGATCACAAACCAGTCTCCTCCATCTTTACCCTGCAGGTGAGACACACCTGGACACCACTGTGAGGGATCCACATTGTGTGGGTGACCCTTTGTGAGGAACCCTTTCTTATTGGCACGTGCCTTTTAAGAGTGGTAGGCCACTGTTGAGACTCTCCACTCCATTGACATAAATATGCATCAGGGGTCATCATTATAGCGATTGACATATGCCACTGAGACACCAGCATACCATCAGCTACTTCATTATCTCAGCGTCTTCCTTATTTTATTGATACCCATGTAACTTTTGCATTCATAAAATGTTGTGGTTCTCTGTAGTTTCCATACAAGGTTGATATTCCCTTGGTCACCCTCATAGTGGAGGATGAGTGGAATAGCATTGCTGATGCCATTGTAAAGTTCAAACTGGCACCCAGCTTTGCTCGCAGCTCCTGGGACTGGATCGGGCTGTACAAGGTAAAAAGTGTAACCATCACTGGGCAAACGATTTATGATGCATCCACAGCAGAAAATCATTAGTAGTAAAATAAATATCTCTGCTCTAGGTGGGTTTCAAACACCACAAGGACTACGTGGGATACGTGTGGGCCAAGCAAGAGGAAGCTGAATTTCAGCGGCAAGAACATCAGGTAATCTGGATGCGTGCTGAAGTCTCTTTGGAGACAATTTTCTCTCACATCCAGTTAATGTCTTACCAATGTTTTCCAGGTAACCTTTACTGAGGAAGAACTGCCCAAAGGCTCAGGGGACTTTATCTTGTGTTACTATAGCAACAACATGAGCACCATTGTAGGTGTAACAGAGCCATTTCAGGTAATCATAATTCTTTTAAGTTCAAATTCTTAATACTTCATTATATTTTATAAGGTAACATCACATCTGATGTAATTTGTTACTACTGCATTTATATCCACATTTTTAACTTCCTCTACTGACATTATGCTGCCCCTCCTCACTTTTTATTTCTCTTCTGCATATTCCCCTCCTTCATCCAACTCTTTTCATGTCATTCATCCATCCCCAGATCCAGCTTCCCACTACAGGCCTTGACATCAGCTCGTCAGACAGCTCTGACTTCAGCTCTGAAGATGATAGCACTGTTGTTCACATGAAGACCAGATCCCGCAGTCCCAGTCCACACAAGGGCAAGCACCGCAGCCATCGCAGCAGCGGCCACAGCTGCTCTGGAAGTCCTGCGCGGGCCAAAATCAAAGAGCTCGATATCCCTGATGCACCTCCATCCAACACCCTGGTGACAGCTGAGAGTGAGTCTGCAGGACAACCAGCAGAGGGCAACAGCAGCCAGCAGTCTGCTCCTGGAGAGAAAAAAAAAGACACAGAGGTGTCAGGAGTGTGATACACAACCACATCCTGCTGTTGTCACAGGTCACACAGCCAAATGTTGTGTCTTTCGTTTGATACATCCACGACACTGTATGTTTTCTGTAATGAAAATGTGCAGTTTCTGATGCCATCCTTTTCAGGAATAGCCGTCTGGTTTATTCAGAAGGCTTAATTTGCCTTCAGTTGTTCTTTAAGCTGTGCATTTTTTTATAAACTTGTCACTGTCCTGTATTTCTCCTATTTTTGTCCGTTCTCAGGTGTGGACAGTACAGGGAGCTGACACCTTGCATTAGAAAATACTGAAGAATATATGGTATATGTATGTAGAGTTATGGATTCCTAACATGTTTTAGAGAGTATTAGTTTGAAATCTGCACTGTCATGCCAGCAGAATACTCTCCAAAGCTGTGTAGACAGAGCCACATGACATACTAAGGATACTTGGCTCAGACATTGCTCATTCATAAACAGGATCTTCATTGTTTTCTTTGGAAACATCATCAGCTTTGTCAACAGTAAATTCTGCAAACGGATAAAGCCATGCAATTTAACTTGGCTATGTTGCTCTACTATGGTGGAAATTCCTTTTTATTACACAAGAACATGATGCAACATGCAGGGGGCATTTCAATGATCCACCGATGGGAATACAATCCCTCCATGGTGCATAAAAACAAAGCAGAACCAAAGTAGGTGTAGATTGGGGTTTAGGGGGCTCTGCCACTAGCCTTGTCAGCAGCATAGCACATGTCAGCGTAGAGCGTGAATGTGTGAGTAAAGAGCTTTAAATAGACCCCCAAATCAGTGCAGTGAGACGCGTTGGCTGTGGAAGGATAGTTGTCAGCTGACACAGCACAGCTGTCTAGCCAGAACTCCGTTTTTGTTATAATTCTGGTGGGCCAATAACAAAGGGAATAACTACAGAAATATCTGACCTTTTGCTTTGAGTTCAGACCCATCCCTTCCTTTAAAGCAAGAAAGACTTGATGTAATGATCAATCGGGAGATCTCTGACAAATGTGAGCAGAAGCTCTACCATGTAGAGCTCCCACAGGGCTTTGCATTATGCTGTTACTGAGATACAAAGCTGATCCAGTCCACCATTATGAAAGATCACAATGCTGATGTGATATTTCAAATAAATGAAATTAATTTCATTTTTTTTTTTTTTAAGGTTTTGGACTTTGTACTTTTGTTGCCTCTTTTCGTTGGATGTGTTTCCCTTGGTCAGATTCTCCCTTACTGATCCTGGTGACTAGCTGACAGAGTGCTGTCATGATAGTTGTGTTACATTGTTAGTGTGTGACCTCTGATGCCCCATCTAACACACCATCTAACACATGATGTACATTTTGGGCTCATAGGGTAGGACAGTGTTTCCTGTGTAGCTGGAGCCACAGTGTGTGTGTGTGTGCGTGTGTGTGCGTGTGTATGTGTGTGTGTTTATAGCTAGCTGTGATAGTGAGTGGGGTTTGACTGTGTCTGCATGGTTTGCCGCTGAACATACTGTACATTCCGGTACTGTGATTTTTGTGCCGTAAAGTGCTGTTTTTGACTCCTCTTTGTCATAATCGTGGCTGTGAAAATTGTTATAAAGCAACGTAAAAAAAGGTAGACGAAAACATTTAACGTCTGAGTAAACTTTAAGTGAAGAAAGTGCAGGATAGTTACGCTTGCATAAATCTGAAATTATTTGAATCATTTCATAGTTGAATATTGTATTTTTTTTATTTTTAAATGAAACAATATATTGGACCTTTGTTTAGAGTAAGATGTTTAAAAAGAATAAGATTGTAAGAACATTGTCATTCTCTAGGTAACCTAGATAAGTATTATCAGTACTGCAGTCATGGTCAGTAACTGTTGTGAAATGCTCCGTATACAGAATGTTGTTTTATTATGTGGCTGAAATAGAAGACTATGTATTAAAAATGTCACATGTGAAGTACGATATAAAAATAGCTGACAATCTATGCCACAAAGTTTATTTTGCTTACATTATGTATTTATTTTCCTATTTACATAAATCGATTTAACTGTTAAATGAGCTTGAATTCTGCTGGCCAGTGAGGAAACATTATTTCAATAGATAATTATTTTATTTTATTATTCAGAACTTGGAAGAGAGAGCCTGATTTCGCCGGTTTGCATTTCAGTTGATACAATTCAAATGTTGCTTCATTGTGTGAAATGTAGATTGTTTAGTCTACATGTGTTTGTATAATTGTGAAATTGACCTGAATAATAAAAAATGACAAGCTTGTGAGATTCCTTGTTTGGATTGTTGGCATATGAGGATTGTTAAAATCCAATCGTGTAAAAACTCCCCTTCAAATTCTGTTGTTGATTGTTTCCTGTGTCAAATTATTGAATTCTGTAAGCATGTATGTTACAGTATGCTATGATTCCTTGTGTTTTTACATAAGATTGAAAAACATTGTACAAAGAATTTCGTGTTGAAAGGTGTGGGAGGAGAGTTAATATAAAAATGCACTGTCACAGTGAATAAGCAAATCTATTCAAAGCCATGGTATTAAAAAGGTGATGCAACCTTTGAACAAATGGGTGCAGGCAAATCCTCCTTAAGACAGTCATTCTAAAGGTCATTTAAACAATCACGGTCTTGTAATGCATTATCTTCAATTATTGACTTTATTTAAAGATTAACAGTAGCGATCCAGTTCATTATCAGTTTAGACAGTCAGGTGATTTAGGAGTGTTGACGGGGGAAAGTACAATTTCACATTTTCTGAATGATTGTCTGAATGAATGGGGCGACAAACACCACATAACACCACATCCTGCAGAAAGCAACAGCAGGTGCATCTTGCATCATGCTTTTGTTCCCTGAAAAGAAAGTGTCCACTATGCAAATTCATGCTGCTCTGCTGCTCTGATGCAACAACGGTCATGAGTTGAACTGCTTGGTTTAAGGGACACCATGACCATGTGCCAAAATAACAAATGGCTGAGAAAATGAGGCTGTAATTTCAAATGACTGAAGGTTTAGTTTTTTTTTAAAATTGGATATTCCTTTAAAATATGCAAAATTAAAGTTTTTTTCTGTCTCTTACTTGACTCCAC
>CAAKHC010003656.1:8537-30667 GCA_901007825.1 Macroramphosus scolopax | reverse complement strand
CACAGCCAAAAAATGGGTCTAAATGGTCAGTTGGAGAATGCAACCTTTAATGTTTGACCTTTTTATAACCTCTGGTGATGTTGAGTCACTGTAGGCCAGACGAAGCCGAGTGCATAGCAAACAGAAAGGCAGAAAGATACACTGTGCAACCATTTTACATGTACCGACTCCGCAGCGTAGAGTGTATAAAGAGAGAAGCTGATGAATATTGAATAGTCTAACAAAATAAAAGTAGCATTTAACATGGTTCAAATGAGCAAATCTACAGTGCTCTAATACAGCTCCCATTATATTGATTATGAAAGTTTCTCTGCTTAACTTAAAAACATCCTTTGAGTGAAATCAATGTTCTGAAACAAGAAACAGATGCATGGTCTGGTATAATTGTGAAATTGACCTGAATAATAAAAAAAAATTACAAGCTTGTGAGATTCCTTGTTTGGATTGTTGGCATATGAGGATTGTTAAAATCCAATCGTGTAAAAACTCAGTGAGCTAAGAAGCTTTGATCTCCAAACCCAAAATTGTTGTGTGACCTTTAGCATGGTCACCTAAAAGAAAGACAAAGCCCTGTTTTGGATCTGAAGCCATGATTAACCAGTCCTCAAAGAGACAATAATTCAACCAAATTGCAGGCCACTAAGGTACATGTTCAGAATCAGAGCTTCAATCATATTACACAACAGTGCCCGAAGGATAAGAGAGGGATAGGAGCTTTTTGAATAAAGAATAATGAAGTTATGTTGTCGGATTATATCGCCAGCCTCTGCTCTTCTCTCCACTTTACTTTGTTGTAAATGTATTTCCAGGTCTGTCTGGTGGGAGCCACATGTTCTGATGTTGTTGTATAAGATATAATGAACGTACCCCATTTAAATCATACCTGTGTTTGCTTCTATTAAACTCTAATAATGTTTTCCAGGAGACATTTATTTGCTGTTTTGCAACCAAAGATGATCATATGGATCCTACACAAACAAAGGAAGAGCTTTACATAAAACTTCATAAATAAAAACAATCAGTCATTTTAAAAAATAACCTTTAACTGATCATATCCTCATAAATGGTCACATTGGGCAACAGTGCACAAGGGGATTTGGGAATCTTGTATTCACGTTAGCAAACCATCTTATACACAATACAAAACACGGACATGAATCCATGCATTCGTAACATATCAATATGACTTACATTACAGGTATGCAACACTGATGGTATCAAGGCTGGAGAAAAATCAGGAGAGATATGGCAACAAAGTTATAATAGGAAAATTCATGTTATATTGTCAGTTAACAGAATCAGAATCAGAATTGGGTTTATTGCCGAGTAAAGATTTTCCCAATATGAAGAATATATCTGGGTACATTGGTGATAACAGCCAACATAAAGATAAGAAGAGCATAAATAAAGAGCCAGTACAAGTACAATACAATATTTCTCAAGACTTGTATTGATAAGAATACAAGTACTACTAAAAGTCAAGTACTGTGGTACACAGAAAGATTAAAGTGAAATAATAAAAGACTAAAAATAATATTTTGAAATATAACAGAATATTTGTACAATGCTGAGATATGGAGGATGTGGAATTAGTGTCGAGTTGTTCATCACCAGTCTTATTATTCAAGACTGGTGACCTCCTAGTCTGTACATCTGAAATAAGATGACAACACAAGGTCATTATTGAATTCAGGCCACCATTCTTTAGTCCAACAAGTACTCAAAGTGTGATCAGTGGTGGACCACATTGAGTAGAAACACTGTGTTACATTATTTAAGAATTATTCTTGAGTCCTTGTTCTTTACTACTTAGCTCTGGGTGCCTTTTACCTTTATCCAATAACAATGATGGATGCACTGACAAAGGTCAGATAGACCGATAGCTCAAGAATGTTGTGATACACTGCAAGGATCAACTTGTGCAGAAATCTCATCCATCTGTTTGATCCCATTCCTTTTGAACTTGACAAACTGTACTTTCTGCTTCACCCCTCCACCAATTTCCTCAAACTGGTTAAATACAAATTATTATCCCATACATAAGTACATTTGAGAGGTCTAATTTTACCTTTGCAAGATTTTCTTTTAACTTTTGGGGTTAGTATGCTACTTAAAAATCGATTTTTTTTTTACAGTACACAAGTTCATAACTTAGTTCCCTCTGGGCCTGTTGAGGTGATCGCTGATGTAAAGATAGTGATTAGATAAGGCTGTTGTAGTTTATTTAAATGATGTAATTTGGCAAGACGTTGCAACTGTGCGATAGGACCATCCCACATTGCATTCCTTGTTACAGTAAGATACACCCCCTCTAGCTCATTGGTATGGTCTACCTCCCATTACGTCACGGCGGCTGACTTTATAGGATAAATAGTGGAGCTCTGCGCCATGCGAATCAAGCTCGAGGATCAATACACAGAGAGGAGGGGTTCCGACCTCTGAGACGACTGCTAGTAAAGAACACAGTTACCGTGGCATTTACGCTTCAAGATTCTAGCACTTAGTCCAGCAGTTACCGTCAACCATGATGAACGGACAGATGAATGGTTTCCATAACTCCCTCATTGACGAGGACTGCTTCTTGTTCACCTCAGAGTCGGTCGGAGAAGGACACCCCGGTAAGACCAGTACATCGCTCGTGAATCGGTTTAACATTCAATCAACGAGCTACGATAATACTGTGAAATGGAAATATTTGAATTAAAATGTGCAACTTGCTTTCCATAAAAGATTAAAATACGGTCCATTTCCATGAATTTATATTTACTGCCGTCTTCAACGCGCGAATGAAGCTGGGCCGGTTCATGAGCACGCGCTAACGTTAGTAGCTAATGTTAGCAAGCTAATCTTTGTCGAATGGAGGCTTCTGGTGTGTCGACAGCACGCTTCCCATTGTAATGTTGTTAGTATCTCAATGTGAATCTGAATGCCCTTCTCATCCCGATGTAATTTTATTTCTTCTCCGGGCTAGCTTTTCCGTCCTTGGCATTACCGAGTGGCGCGGCTGACTTGTACTTAACATGACTGGTAACTTTATATGTTGGTCTGTACAACAGTGTGTAGTGTATGGTTAGATTCTTTATTGTATCCTCGGTATAATTATTCAGTTTAATGGTAAGCCAGAAGCTCTGCAGTTGCCTTCCGGTCGCTGGTTAGATGCGCGCGATCACCGCTACACGTGCACATGCTGAAATGGCGACTGTATTGAGAGAGCCACTCCCACCGAGCACATGCGCTGCAGATTGTTTTAACCCCATGCGTTGGTCTTACCTTACTCTTGCTTTCCAGACAAGATCTGCGACCAAATCAGTGATGCAGTCCTAGACGCCCATCTCAAGCAAGATCCTGATGCCAAAGTTGCATGTGGTAAGAATAACCAGACATGTCTCTATGTTTACATAACGATGGGGAAATGTTTTGCTCCTGCTCATTTTCTTTCTTCCCTCTTGAAGAGACTGTTGCCAAGACTGGGATGATCCTGTTGGCTGGTGAGGTGACCTCCCGAGCTACAGTGGACTACCAGAAGATTGTTCGTGACACCATCCGTCAAATTGGATATGATGACTCCTCCAAAGGTGTGGAATGTTTCTTTTAATTTTTGCATTTCATGTAGTTGTCACCCTTAATTTCTTCTTAGCAGTGTCTTGATCTGCTGCTCTCTTTCACACAGGTTTTGACTATAAAACCTGCAATGTTCTTGTGGCCTTGGAGCAGCAGTCTCCTGATATTGCTCAGGGTGTTCACATTGACCGCAATGAGGAGGACGTTGGTGCAGGGGACCAGGTTAGTTTGTCCAATTGCTCTCATTGTACACAGGTTATATGTGCCCCCCCTTATATCACTCTTGAAAGCATGACACTAAACTTTTGTTTTTACCATATTTTAAAGGGATTGATGTTTGGATATGCCACTGATGAGACTGAGGAATCTATGCCTCTCACGATTGTCCTTGCCCACAAGCTGAATGCCAAAATGGCTGAGCTGAGACGTAACGGCACCCTGCCGTGGCTTCGGCCCGACTCAAAGACACAGGTAGAGAAGTCCGTTTTATTGCTTTAAACTAAAGTAAACAAGGACTTCTTTATACCTGTGGTTGTTAACATTATTTTCCCCTCCTGTACAGGTTACTGTCCAATACCGCCAGGACCGTGGTGCCATGCTTCCAGTGCGTGTGCACACAATTGTCATCTCTGTCCAGCATGATGAGGATATTTGCCTGGAGGAGATGAGAGATGCCCTGAAAGAAAAGGTCATCAAGGTTGTTGTTCCTTGTATATACTTGGACGATGACACCGTCTACCACCTGCAGCCCAGTGGCCGATTTGTAATTGGGGGTCCACAGGTAAATGTTGTTTACGCGATTTTCAAAAACAGTGTAAAATGTTATTTACCACCCTATATAACCTTTGTTCATTTATTACAGGGTGATGCTGGACTGACCGGGAGAAAAATTATCGTTGACACTTATGGGGGTTGGGGAGCCCATGGTGGCGGAGCCTTCTCTGGGAAAGATTACACAAAGGTGGATCGCTCTGCTGCTTATGCTGCACGTTGGGTGGCCAAGTCTCTGGTGAAGGCTGAGCTCTGCAAGAGAGTGTTGGTCCAGGTGTGTGCTAGTGCCATAACTCGTTTCCTCATTTTAGAGAAAGGGGTCTGGAAGAGGTTCCTTAAGTTTTCTGTTTTTTTTGTATGCTTGATATAATGCATTCACATGTGCTGTATCAGGTGTCCTATGCCATTGGAGTTGCCCATCCCCTCTCCATTTCTATCTTCCACTATGGGACCTCCCACAAGAGTGAGAGAGAGCTGCTTGACATTGTGAAGAAGAACTTTGATCTCCGTCCTGGAGTCATTGTCAGGTAATGTATGGCCTCTGAAGCCACCCGCTATTATTTGAAACCGCAGCGCCTGGGTCCCACTGTTTTCTGTCATTTTCTTGTTATCTGTGAAGTTTGGGGTTTATTCAAAATTTGCATATTTTGTGATAATCTTTGAATTTCCTGCATTGCTTTCTACTTCATTTTATGGCATAGTGTGAGCATTGGTCTCATTAGGCCAATGATGTATGATGTTTGGCATAAAGAAGCTTTGTAGCTCATAGTTGGGTATGCTTGGTAAATTGGATGAGTGGCTTTTGTCTGGAAGCTGGTCACCACACCGCTCAGGAATGAGTTTGGTTGGCAGGGTAAGTGTCAAAGCTTCATGCGTTTCCCCCTCCTTACAGCTGGTCCAAAACACTCCCTAATGTGAGTTTTACCTGTTTGAATGCATGCACCTGATGTTACATGCCTTGATTGCTGCTAAATATGTTGATTATGTATTCTAGGGAGCTGGATCTGAAGAAGCCCTTGTATCAGAGGACTGCGGCCTATGGCCACTTTGGCCGAGACTCCTTCCCATGGGAGGTGCCCAAAAAGCTCAAATACTAAACGTGTTAAGCTTTTCCCCCCCAGGCTTGTTGGTGTATACTACAGAGAAGCCTCCAAGGTTCCAGGGGGTGAAATGCCATTATCTTTCTCCTAATAATGGTATCATTTAACACATGTCTCCCTCCCTCCCTCACGTCACCTCACTCTCTCTTGTCTGGTTCCTGTTTTTTTTTTTTTTTTACATTTTGCTGGTTGCTTTATCATACTTGGTCTTAGGAGGCATTCATCAGAAATTGCTTAGAAAGACTTAGATGGGTTCCATGAACTCATGAGCCATAGTGCTTCATATACAGCCGTCTTGAAGTTCCCGTGCTTCTTAGTATGCTAATACCTAAATAGCTGAGTTATTGTTTGGCATTCCAGACTCCGTCAAGGTGGTGGCATATTAGCCTATATGCGTTACCCCTCTTAATTTAATTTACTGGTGCTACTAATGTAAGGCGTCTGTGCTGTATCTAAAGTCATTTTCAAAGCATATTGGTTGGAGGGATCCTCCAATTTTCCCAAACAAGCTTTTCTTAACATTCCTCCTTTGTCAGTCTAATACAAATATTCTCTGATCCCCTGTTCTCTTCTCCCTTTGTGTTAGCTGTACTCCCCTGTCTTCACGGAGGATGCTAGAATGGCACAATTAAAATTCAAAGGTTGTTGCTGTTTTCACTAAAAATGCTATGCATTGCAGGCTAGGGAGCGAACCAAATCCTTTGTCAGGCTCTCAAATGAGTATGAAACCCCAGATGCCCCAACAGACCTTTGCTGTTTTCTGACGTAATACAGAAAAGTCAGAAGCTGCTATGTCACTGCTCTGGTCTGCGGGGGTGTTGGTCATACTTGAAAGCAACAAAAAATTGATTGTTTGCGTATTGAAATTGAGCTTTTAAATGAGGTCCTTTTTTTTTTTTTAAGAAAGAAATTAAATTGCTTGGTTAGTTTGAGGTGACTAAAGGCCCTTTTACTCCAGAAGAATACTGATGGCAGGTGTAGCTACAGAGAAACCTGGTTCCCATCTTTATCCTTTTTAAAAGGGGTTTGTGCTTTGCCACAAATTTATCGGCCAAATATCAAACTTCAACACTATTTATTTGTTCTCTGAAACTTGGCGTGGATACAGAGAAGCTGAAGTTTCAGACGGCAGCTTTAAACAGTTATTGAATCTTGAATTCCTTTTTGACTTGATCATTTTTCAGTGTTTGCTTGAGGCTCCAGAGTGTTGTACAGAAAAGCTCTCCTCAACCACAAAGTGTCGCTGTCTAATGTTAAAGATTATTTTACAATAGTTTTTATTTTTGGACTGTAGATATTTTCTTTTTAGATGGGTTAAGTTTGACTCCCATTTTAAAATGTCTGCAGTTCTTTGGCTCTTACCTGTCCTCATGAATGGGATGGCAACATCTGGCTGGTGTAGTACAGAGAAACCAGCCTTGTTTACATGGCCATCCCATGTGTTGGATCGGGTTTGGTTTGTTCCCTTTTACCACTCGGAGGTCGTCCATGTTGGCTACAGTGAGTGTAAGAGTGCCTTTTCTATTTCCTCTTTCCCATTTGCTTTCTCCCCTCCTACCAACATGTGGTCAACGTTTGCAGGAACAAGTAGCTCATACTGTATTATGCTTCATGTTGAGATTGGGCAGTTTCCTTATGCTCTGTAATAAACAACTCCCTTCAGATCCGTTTATCTCAAATCTTTCTTGTTGTGAATGTACTGGTTTTGCACTGATTTTAGAATTATAGTGATAATTGAAATATTTGTCCCAATGAGGATGTAGATTTTTAAAATAACCAAATCTGGCAACTCTTGTCAAGACATTAAAGCAAACTCCAACGTGGAGTCTGACTAGTTCTTGATCTTCAGTCTGGCTGTGATACTAGTGATTGGGTTTCATAAAACATTCTGATACTTGAACACAATTCTTTATATATAAATTACCAGCAACAAAACGTACAGCAGCGGTAAAATAAGCCAACTTATGTTACGTATCTGACATTTCAGTGGCCTTTTCAGGATGTCACGATGAAGCTGCACCCTCTATCGCTGTAAAGTCATGGGTCGCATGTTGGATGTGTAATGACCTATATACACGTCTTCCCTGACCAGTAGACTCAGGAAACTAAATTACTTTGGTCCAGTGCATGTTAAAGAAAAAAAGAACTTCATCAGCATATAAGAAATACGCAAAATCTATTTTGTCACCCAAAATGTGTTCCAGGATCATGGAACCTTTCTATGAAAACACTAAACATCATTCACAAGACTTCCCATGATGCCATCTATAACAAGACCTGAGTGTGGAGGAAGCTTCACTTTACCCTGTCTTGAATTTATGGTCAACAATTTTTCAAAACCATCAACCAGAGAGTTTGGATCATATGGAAAAGGTTCTCGTAGGTTAAAGCCTTATCAGTACTCAGAATTGGTTAGTGTGCATTCATCGGCTCCGCAAATTCGAGTGGTGCAAGAGGGAGAAGGAGGGGAGCCAATGGCCTCTGGGTTGGGTGTGAATCTTGCTACCGGATCTGGTGGCATTCTGAGCAGTACAAACCCAATATTGACCTGCAATCATCCGACTAGAACAGCTGCCTGTAATAAAATGGAAGCGTAGCATATCTTAAGGGGGTAAGGTAGGCACCTCAAAGTCATTAATCATGGTTGACCTTTTTTTTTTGTCATACCTCAGCAGTGCATTTTTGTGGAGACCCCCACAGATAGTGTACTTATTCAAAATGGAAAGTCATAACTCTGGCTTGAACACCAGCCCAGTTGCTCTGAGGGAAGCGTTTGCAAACAGTTTTTGCAAATGAAAAATAATTGTATAAAAACAACCAATTAACATTGTTTCACATGACTCAACAGACATATGTTAGTGCAGACATTTGGACATTTAGGTCCAAGTTTCTTGGTTTGTCCACAAAGGCGGGTCACAGATTAATTCTCAGTTTAATTATTAGAACACAATTTTGTGTTATAATATGATTATGCATACTGACAGCTTCAGTGTCTAATCATGTTTTCCAGCACAACTGTTCAACATCCTTAAAGCTGGTCCATACCCGGCAGTTATGACAGTAAATAGGAACGTTGTTTCTATGAATGTTGATTTTGTGGAGCAGCAGGACTGACATCATTCTGTTCACCAGCTAGAGCTGCAATTATCCTCTTTAATGTGTTGGTGTTGTTCTGAGCACGATGTATCGCCCCCCTAGCAGGGATACCAACACTCCTCTTTATGTCAATTCATCATTATGTAACAGGGAATGGGTAAGATCGCACAAAGAGGCGTGGGGCCATCGGATCAAACCCAAATGCCTAAAACGATGAGAATGACTCAGCGTTTTAAGTTTTCCTTTTGGCCTACTTGAGTTGTGTCCAATAATGTGTTAGTATTTATATGAATTATAATGGTGACATGCACTGAAATCATACAGTTATCACTGTTAGAGAGTAAATTAGATTAGTACATCATTAATTACAGATTGAAATGATATGATGTTTAATTTGTACCTTAGCTTTGATTGATAGATGATCGGGTTTAATATTTGGAATAAGAATTTGTGTGAATATTTGCTGTTTTTCTCATTTAGTCTTTGCTTAACTCTTCATTGAAGTTGTCAACCCTTCTCTCTCTTTGCTGTGCATGTGATGCCAAGTTATGTAACGCAATTTCATTGTGCTGTAATTCCAAGTTGAAGCGGAACAACTGGATTCTCGAGTATCATTATCTTCTTTAGAAGAGGTATTCACACGTCCTTGAGTGGGCCTTGAACTCAGAGTTTAGACACAGCAAAAGACAAATCTTATTTTATGAACAGATGTTTGTTGTAAACCAGGCACAAAGCATCTTGGAGGCCTTTAGCTTGGCACAACACTATCAGCATTTAGCAAAACAATATAACTGTAACTGAAGATAAAGAAAGTAGAGCAACTGGCAAGGTGGGATTAAGTTGTTTTATTTGGATTAGACCCAGATGAAGCTTTGAGTAGTACAACCAGTTCTTAGAAGATCTTAACTTGATATGCTGATCAGGTAAACAAGACCAAGCAACTTTTGTAATACTTACGTATCACTTGTTCATAATATGTGTATCTTTGACTCTTGCTTGAAGAAATATAAAATATATAACGAAGTAAATGATTTACAGATTGTAAAGAGAACGAGGACATTTTGAGAAAGTGAGGATCGACTTCCTATGACAGCTTCAAAGGGCACCAACTTGTAAATGCATTATATACTTTACTGTCTTCACTAAGATAGCTATATAAACATCTGTGGAACTCGGAGTGGATGTATTTCTTCACAAAAGACAAGGGCATGTCTAATCAAGGAGAAGTAACAGAGAAGGACATAACAGTTGTGGTTTCCTTGGTGTCGCGGTCGCAAGGGTCTCAAGGTCAGAAGAGGAGCTGCAGAGAAACTTAGCAGCAACTGTACTTTGCCTGATGGTTGCTCAGTTGGATACTGAGAACATGTTGGATTCATTTCTCTGAGCCCAGGAGCGTTTTTGGGAAAGTCTGTTGTGCACAAAATGTTCTTTGTCCATTCCTATTCTCTAATTAAAAACAGTGATGGAATTTTAATTTCCTGGACTCTAAATGGACTATAATGACTTATGTGAATTGCCAACTTTCAACCATCCTGCAAATATGACCGACCACAAGACGTGAAGCGGAACTGTAGAAACACGTCTTCATCAGAAGGACGATACTCTGCATGCCACTCTGTTCTCAGTAAAAGCAAATAGCCAGCAGCTAATTCATTCAAATTATAGCTGCGTACGGTCTTAAAAGTAACATGTTACAGCCCGTCTCAATCCTTGAAATAAATCGCTGACATACTTGTATGGCATTAGATCAAAGCGAAATACCAATATGGGACTGGGTTGGTTGTTATTACTACATACACAAATAAAACTATGTTTGCCTTTGATTGTGTTTTAATCATGACTTGGGACATTAAGAAGAATCCTAGTAAAAAGCAATACAACTACGTAAAAGCATGTAGGAAAGTATTCATGCACCTGCAAAATGTAGACAACATCCGTGCATCAGACAGGCCACGCAAACACATACCGGGATTAACTAATTAGAAGAGGATTAAAGATTTGTGCAATGCATGTAAAACAGTGTTTGGACCTCGATGATTATCCAAATGATCAATACTGGAGGTGTTTTGTGATTGAGTGTATTTGAGGAGCCTGAAAGCTTTGGAAGGTTCTACACATATTGTTAATTCATTGATTAATTTTGTGTGATCTGTTTGTCTGCTCTCTCTATCTACAAGTGATGCACAACGTCTTAATACTGTCTGATTCCAAACTAATTTCTTAACTAATGACCAAAAACATGATCGAAATTGTGGATTATGCACAGCATGTCACAAGTTTGACCTTGAAGTATATATATATTATGACACAAGAGGATCACATAATGAGCATAAAATTCAATCATTAAAACCAACTGTCAGTTGGAAATATTCTCTAAGATAAGTTGTGACATTACCAGTTCCTGAAACCAACAAGTTAATTAATTCCTTATTAAAGGCCCTGCTTCCGGCAGCCATCATGACATGTCATTGCGAGGTACACTGTAATTATGGCCCTGTTCCATTTTGTTGGAAATAGGCCAGTTATTATTCATGTTGGCTTACTGGAATAACAGTGATACACTTGACTAATTACACCTGTGTTTATCCCTCTATGACAGGTCAGCACAGGTTGGGATTATTGTGAAATACTGGCATAGTTCCTTTTATTTCACATGCTGGCTGACATGTATTTTTGGGTTTAACATCTAATCTTGATCAAGCAAATTATCATGGGAGCCTTTCCTGCGCTGAAATCATCCAATTAGCTGTTTAACTATAATTAGCTTTGTTACTGTGCCACAAAAATCCAGTCAGCTTTGTACATGAATCAGTGGATTTTGTGGTCTGTGCACACATGAAGGTGATGCAGAGACGTTCACACATGCATTCAACAAACAGCTAACCACCACGGTAACACTAAAGACTTGTATGAGATGTCGTGTACCGAATAAAGTTTAATCGTGTGATTAAATGAGATGGAAGGATTCCATTAAACAGTACCACAGATGAGAAACATTTGTGGTGCAGCACTGATTGATATCTGTATTTATTCCTGTACATGTGTCTGAAAATAGATGTATCCATGAGGACCAGTCTCTGCCCCATACTTCTTGACTGGGAAATCGTCTTGGCACCTTTTCAAGTACATCACTGCAGATACAGTGTATCAGGTTATGAGTGGCATTCAAGCTCGAGAACGTTCATCAAATTCAGATCTCACCTCCTGGCTGCAGTTGAGGTCCTACAGCTGGGCAATTCCACTAACACTATTAGGTCAGTTAAACTTCTATATTTAACTAGCTGTGGGTAGTACAGGGGTTACACTGCCACGGCCTTGAATGGGCAAAATCACTCACCAGTGACCCAACACCACAGCGCTGACGAAGGCTGTTGCAACTGAAAAAGACACACACACCGCTGACTTTTTGAGGCGGCAGTAAAGCTGTGCATTTTCACAGCACTCTCTTTAGATTGTAAGGTTTCCATATGTGACACTCCGAGTTATAGATGATTTACAGAGTTATCTCTGATTCTCTATAGCAAGAGCTCAGACATTGACACCAGCATCTAATTCAGAAAAAACTAAAATACTAAATACTATGGACAATAAATAAAATGAAAACTGCAGACTGAAATGTGGACTGAAACAAATGGTGTCAATGGCCCTTTTAATTTTCTCACAACTAATGAGCAGATCAGCGTTGACACTTGCAGGGCCCGACTGAGAAGGGCAGAGGGTCAGCTGGTTGAATGGGGTCAGTGGGATTTCTTGAAAGGATTGGGTGACAGCTGACGCAATATTTCTTGGAGCTCTCCGTCGCTCTGCTGACCGTTTGCTGAAATGAAAATGAAGTCAAACTAGCGACTATTACCATAAATACCACTTGTGATTCCGTTTCCCTTTAAAATGCTACTATGCTACTATTGGTTAAACTTAATTCAGGTCAAGTATGCGTTTGTAAAATTAAAATTTGGACTTTGGCACGTAGGTTTTTGCTTCATGCTGATCAACACCAACAGTGAGAAAAAACCAAACAGGATGCTATACATCCAGCCTTGTAAGAGGCATCAGTTAATAGTTAACATCAATATGGTAAAGCGGATAGGGACAGGAAGATATGAAATTTCTGTAACACTGCAGCTTTGTTTGCATATCTCTTCAAGACTTTACCCACTTCTAGATCAAAATGAACAATGTGAGATAAGCGAGGATAAAAAGAAAGAAAACCTGAAATTTCTTTTCATGAGGACACTTGACACTAGATGAGACAATAGATTCAATGGAAAACAACTGAGCCAATGGTTTAGGGTGGCTACATATTACTCTTACATTTTGCGCAAGAAGCCAAACAAATATCCCTTGTGTAATATAGGAATTATAATGTCTAATGATGATAAGGCAATATTCTTGCGAAATACAGCTGGTGTGCCTCCAACAACCGGTAAAAGAGTCAACTACTTACTTCTCTGCTTTCAAAAGAATTGATGGGCGTTACTGAAGGGTAAATTACACAACGCTCGCCAGGAATGCCTGATGAGTAGATCGCAAAGACTATGCTGGTTGATCACGGGTCATTCAAGATAATTTCATAATGTATTAGTTTTAGTAGTTCACTCTTCCCTTTGGCATCTGACACTTGAAAAACAGGTTTGCTTGCTGATATAGGAGCTGTGGCTTCTGTACATCCCCAGCAGCAAAGCGACTCAGAAAACAAGTAAAATTTCAGCCTAACACCATCTAAAGATTCAGAAGAGTAAGAAATATGAGTGTAAGCATTATTTCACGTATGACTGATGAGAGACCAAGAACAGGAACTTTGAGCAACTTCTCATATGATTCATTTAGGTAAGAAACTTTGCTCTGACGAGCTGAACTTGTCACCTATCATGATTATGACACTGGAAAGTTCCATGTAACTTGGATTGACTGGTAGTCTCTTAAAGTGAGAAGTGTACACGTCAGTAAACTCAACTGACTGGTATATTATACCGTCATGTTACTGTATTAAACTTTCTTATAATTTGGAGTTATAGTCCATATTTGGATAGGAATTTCTATGTATTTTCAAAAATTATGAAACCATCTTTTGGGTGGTAAATCATCGTGAGGTTGTACAATTTGAAAGTAGTTGGCAAACTTCCAAAAGATGGGAACCCCTTCGGCTATCGTTTACATAAGTTTAACGTGAGGGTACGACAAAGTGGGAAGGTGTGAGTTGTGATTGGGTAACTTTCAGCCAACTGACAAATGGTGAAACTAGAGATAATCTGGTGAGGTGCTGGGAATGCCCCCTCCTCTCAGTCACATGCTGGTTGAGGGGTTTGTAAAGGGATCTGGAGAAGGGAGTTGCCAGTCTAAAGGGGAGTGTATCTGTTCCACCAATGGGATTGCAGAGCCTGCTCCTCCTTGGAAAACGTTTGCATAACAGTGGACACTTGGCAGGCCATGTGGGCTGAGGATGAAGTTTGCATATTTATATGCAATAATGAAAACAATGAATTAACGTCCTTGTGCTGCTCAAATCAGCAGCTTGTCTGACCTTGTCAAGTCAAATTCTTTCAACACTTGCTCGGGTAAAATGTGTGTATGTGTTCAGGGCAGTTCGGTGCCTGTGATCTCCAGTCTGACATTCCTTCTTTTGATTAAACCTTGCTGTAAGCGACTGGGTTGTTCGTTTAAGAGATGCTTTGCATTTTTCTGGAGGGGGTGCACACCCCTGGCTGGTTGCAACTTGCTAGTATTATGAAAAGTGTGAAAAGCTCCACACAGAATGAGTGTTGAACAGGCATTATCTAATAATGAAATGTATGGTAATCATGCTTCGTCCCCCAAAACTTAAGTTCATATTCAAGCACTACAAAGTATTTATGAGTTTTACCTTTTCTTTTGTAATGTTTCTTACTTGCATGTGCCTCCCACTTATCATTTGTGCAGCTTCCTACATATTCAAGGTCAGGGTCTAAGTTCTCAAGGGTTTGAGTAAAAAGAGCTGCAAGTTGAAGAATTGTTGTCTGAATAAAACTTACATTTTACAATGATTGACAAACAAATTATGTGCATGTCCCTATATGATCAACTGTTGTAAATGTAGAATGGAGTTATAAACTGCACTCTAGGGATAAACGTAATTTGACATTTGAAAGAAAGTTGTTGAACAGGTTGCAGCTCACTGAAACACAGGGGCAGACGTGCAGGGTTGAAACACGGATTCATACTGCCACCTGCTGACGACATGATGCAAAGACCTGCAGTCAATAGAAACGCTCCCATGCCAATTCATTAGCTTCACCTAGATCAAACTAATGCAGTATAATACAGCAGTCTCCTCCCGTCATGAGGATTATGATGTTCAGTTTTTATTGAGTGGTTTTAAGAGAGGTGTGGTTTGCTTTTTATGGTCATTCGGGCAGCTAGAAGTTGTGGTGCTGTTAAACTTTATGCTGTACAATCCAGTACAGTTCAACCGCACCAAAATGACCAACATTTCTCTCAAACAGATTCAGTAGAAACCAAACAATATAATACTCATGAAGATAGGATTTAAGTGCTGGTGTATTACTCTTAAGCAATTTCATCTTGGTGTCTAATAAATTGGCAATTGAATGTACATGTATGCCAATAAATGTATGACTACAAATAATGTTTCAGGATTGAACCTATCATAAGAAAACATGTTAACCAACTGTTTCTCCCCACAGATTTGAGCATTTGTATCCCGACACAAAGAACAAAATAGTCTCATTTTATGGCTGTTCAATCCCATAAGTACACATCTAGACATAAGTGGAGAGTGATGAATTACTTGTATGTAAATGTATTTTATGTGTCAGAAAATATTACAATATCAAAAATAAAAGTATCTCTACAAACAAAAATAAATTACAATACTGAAGGCCAAAAAACACAAACACATTATCGGGGATAAACCCACTAACCTGTCAGACTAATCGTCACATTTCTGAGCAGAAAACTTACTGACAGACAGACTTGTGGTCCTTTTACAGCACTAGACCAAACGTTTAAATCTTACTTATAAAAAAAATAGATCTTTGTAAACACAAGAAACATAGAATATGTTCAGTGGAGGAGGATTAACAGTGCTCTCTGTCAGAAGAGTACCTATTCCTTTTTTAAAAGGTAACCATCTGAAAGCAGCGTACTTTTATAGGTTCAGCCATCTTGAAGGTGTACTGTATGTCCCAAAGGTGTGAGGTAACTGTCCAAACTAAGGAAAATGCTATGACACCTCGAGAGCAAGGCTGTATGCTGCTCCATCTCCTTCAAACACAGAAAACTCGACTGGAGTGTGGATATCACATTGAATCCCTGCTGACCGACACTAGACAATCCTGAGTTCTCATAATACCCAGACTGCGTCTCTAGCCTTGATGCTATGCATGATGCAATAAAAGAAATATTGCTCCACAGGTCTTTATGTAAAGACCCTTTGTTACTATAATCTTCTGTTTAAGATCATCAATCAGCGTTTATCTCGTCTTTTGTCCATTTCTTTTCGAATCCGGGCCTCTAGCGCTGCCCTCATAGCTGAATCCAAGATGTTCTTCTCTGCGACACGTTCAACCACCCTCTCTGGCTTATCCTCCTTCGGGAACAGAGAGACAATTAAGATGTGCAAAAGCAAGCCAGGTAAAATAAAATTCATACACATTTCTCATGACCATACATTATCAGAAATATCAGTGTATACATGGTAAACAGAATAAAAAATGAACAAAATATATATATTTTTTAATTCTGAACTGAACCGCATATACTGGAGGAAAGGTACTTGCAAATAATAAAAACTGCATTAACCTTGTATACAAGAAAGGATGTAATGGTCCCACAGTCCGCCTGATAATCAAGCCAGAAGAGTTCATTTCCCTGGCTCTCCGTCTCTGTACTTGACCCACTCTCATTCCACTCTTCTGCCTCAGCGCCGGCCCCTGGCTCAGAACCATCTACAAAGCAAGCACACAATATTTCCACTACTTCTAGTAGATCAACTGTAATCAGCAAAGACCAAGAAGCGCATCTTACGTCTCTGACGAGGATGGTACACCTGGATGTCAGGTCGACGGGGTCGTCTAGGGGTTGTAGTGTGCCTTCGTCGCTGAACCTCTTTGGCATGCTTCACCTCTTTGGCATGCTTCACCTCTTTGTCATAGTCATCTCTTGAAGAGAGAGTAGAGCAAACATTGTTACAGCATTAAATATCTATTATGTACATTGAGCTTTTCAGAAACATACAGAGAATCCCATCTGACTGTCTAAATGGGTTAGTGAAGCAACAAGAAGTTGGTCATCTCCCTTGTTTTGCAAAAGTATAACAATCCTGTTTCCATATATTAGAAAATCTTTATTCGTCCCACGACGGGGAAATTTACAATTTAAAACATACATTCAAGTCAAAACTTGACCTTCTCGTCTACTCTCTTTAATAGTTCAAAAATAATTCAGAAGAGGATAGTATAAGTATATGCATTTATAAACTTTTCTAAAATAAATTTGCTTTACAGACTAACATTTAAGAGGCAGACCAACAACTCATTAACTTTGACTCGTAGCTCTGTGAGACCTTTCTGGAGAATGTTACTGAACAGTAGATGCAATTAATTAATCTGTCCTGCTAATAAATCCTCTATAAACATCTGATCAACTTATATTGACCAATTATGGCTGCAAATATAGATAGATACTGTGGCTGGGCGTGGACTAATTTAGCAAACATTCTAGGGCCTAGCATTAGCTAAAGATAGCCGAGGAAATCACCTAGCAATCTGGTTCCTCCGGATATGGTGCAGGAAGCCGTGGCTCATATCCAAACGCCCCCCACGTTTATATTTCAGATCATTTTCTTCATCGTCTCTCAAAATATCCATTTTAACAGACAAAGTTTCAAAACAGTGACAGTATTGATGAGCTAATCCCGCTAGTGACCACACAAGACTCAGGCAGGCAGAGTGCTGCTGTTCCCTGACAAAAAGCTACAAAGAAAGCTACTGATAAGTTGTTGTCCAATTGTAGCATTCCCGGAGTTTACACATTAACAACGTCCATAAAATATTTTTTTTCCACCCAAAAGGAACTAATAGAAATACAAAATTAATTGACACGTAAGCAGTGATTTCCCTCTTGTGAAGTATGAGCATTTTGCATTAAAAATTTGCCGAAATCATGCATTTATAGTAACCATTATTTTAACAGTATAGCAATTTAAGTAACCATAACGCTATGAGGCTTTACTGTTTAAATATCTTTACGTTTTCATGTTGGTGTTGGCACTTAGTAGGCATATGATAGATGTAAAATTAGGTAAATTGCTTGTTTTCAAACTCCGGGTTAGTTTCTTCTGTTATTCGCGAGTTGCGACTAAAGACTGCGACGGACGAGCGCCGCGAGTTTCGACGAGCTCCGTGATTTGATCCATTCATCTGTCCAAAATAAAGTTGTGTCTTCTGTGTTTTGACGAGGACCAAAAAATCGTATCTGTCGTGATGATTTCACTGAAACGAGAGAGGGAGATTGAGGTTGACGATGATGATGACGAGGTCGGAGGTAAGTTTATTTACTTTTAACGTCTGACCTACGTCTGGTTAGCTCATAGCTAGCTAGCAATAATACTAGCAGTAGTAATAGTGTGTTTGATTTAGAAACTAATCGGTTTAGCTACACACAGGCCAGTCAATACAATTTCTACTATGTGGTTTTAACAGAATGCAACAAATGTTCCCTTTCATAGCACATTATGTTCTGTCAACCGGAACGTAAGCTTGCTACCATGTCTAGCTAGCATACGTACAATCAATAACCCAATCTGAGTTGTCTGTGGTTTTTGTTCCACTTCATGTTGCAGTGGCACCCAAAATCGGACGAGGACGCGTAGTAGAGGACCGGAGAAGTCGTCATTGCCCGTATCTAGACACCATAAACAGGCAAGATGTAGTCACACATGTACAGCTAATTTCAGTGCTAAATGCTAATGAGTCTACCCCTTCTTGGCTCTGCGGCTCAATCCAAGTTTTGCTTGTTTATCCAACAGGAGTGTGTTGGACTTTGACTTTGAAAAGCTCTGCTCCATCTCCCTTTCCCACATCAACGTCTATGCTTGCCTCATTTGCGGGAAATACTTTCAAGGTAGGTGAATTATCTCACGAATTCCCCAGGTTAAAACAGCCGGTTGTTTTTGACTGTGTTCTCTTCTATATCCTTTGTGTGCAGGTAGAGGTCTGAAGTCCCATGCATACACTCACAGTGTACAGTTCACCCACCATGTGTTCCTCAATCTGCACACACTCAAATTTTATTGCCTGCCAGACAACTACGAGATTATTGACTCGTCACTGGAGGACATCACGGTGAGTGAAGCAATAGTGCCTATGTAATTATGTACTTGTTCATATTAGTGGCTGGTGTTCTAGCATGCATCGAGCATTTGGATTTGAGATTTTGGGTATCATTTTGTGTCTATAGTTTATTGACACTTCTTTTCATGCAGTATGTACTGAAGCCGACGTTCACCAAGCAGCACATCGCTGGATTGGACAAGCAGGGGAAACTGTACAGAGCCTACGATGGGACGACCTACCTGCCAGGCATTGTAGGGCTAAACAACATCAAAGCCAATGACTACGCCAATGTGGTCTTACAGGTATATATAACTGTTCCAGTGGACATTCTGTGTGCTGCATTTGAAATAAGATATAGATCAATGAGTTTGTCCTCTTTATGTTTTCAAGGCTTTTTCCAATGTTCCACCACTGCGAAACTACTTCCTGGAGGAAGAAAATTACAGGGGAATCCGCAGACCACCAGGGGACATCATGTTCCTCTTGGTGCAGAGGTTTGGTGAGCTGATGCGCAAACTTTGGAATCCAAGGAACTTCAAGGCCCATGTGTCTCCCCATGAGATGCTACAGGCTGTGGTACTTTGCAGCAAGAAGAACTTCCAAATCACCAAGCAAGGTCAGATCTGTGTTCACAAACAACAATGTTAATGAAGAGTAGAGGATCCATTCACATGCTGCCTTATGGAGACAACTATAGGCTGTCTGATTGGCTTGGGCTGATTGATTGTCCGTTCTGCAGGAGATGCTGTGGACTTCATGACGTGGTTTTTAAATGCTCTGCATGGCGCTCTGGGAGGCACGAAGAAAAAGCCAAGTGAGTGGTGGGACCGTAAAAGGGTGTTGATTTCTACAAGTCATATCATTATATCACAATATGCAAATACATGTATGTATATATATATATATATATATATATATATGTATTAGGGAAATTATTCAGGAATTTATCTGAAGAAAAATGGGATATAGCATTTCGTACCAAATGCAATTATATTATCTTTACTTCTGGCTAAATGTATTTTAGAGATTGAGCAGGTTTTGCTTGTATTATTTAGTGGTCTATAAATGAGAATTAACCTATTTTCCTCATCTGTTTCTCTGCCATTCTAGCCATCTTTACTAAAGCATTTCAAGGCTCCATGAGGATCTTCTCAAAGAAGCTACCCCACCCAGATTTAGTGAGTTTCCTGATTTTGGACCTCCTTAATTGACATGTGTAATATGAATAATCTTGCTACTAATGAAACTAAATTTTTTTCCATTAATCCTACTATAATGCTAATGAATTCAATTTGATTTACTCATGTAAGTTTTGGAGTGCCTTTTGTAGTCTTTCCAGTTTTTGTTTCTTTGACACGAAAAAAACTAAAAGAAAAGCAATATCTAGAGGAGGACAAATTGCCTTGAATCTGAGGACCAGGATAATTTTTGGGGAATCCTTATGCAAGCTCTTTGATAGAATCCACATGTTTAAAAACTGTTTCCAGCTACCCGAGGAGAAAGAGGCATTGCTTCTGACAGAGGAGTACCAGGAGCAGATGTCAGAGTCCACATTCATGTTCCTGACCCTCGACCTCCCAACAGCGCCACTGTACAAGGATGAAAAGGAGCAGCTTATTATCCCTCAAGTCCCTCTCTTCAACATCCTAGCCAAGTTCAACGGCAGCACTGAGAAGGTAGCAATTACTTCACTTACTTTGTCCTGGCATAGATCTAACTGGTGCAAAAACCAATTAACCAATATTGTCTGTCTCAAAACAAAATAGAAGAGTTTGGTTGCAAAAGCTGATAAGTCATCCATAACAATGAATAATATAAGTCAGATACATATTAAATCAAGTTCATTTATTTGAATTTTATAAATTTTTCTTAAGCATTTGTCTGTCTCATATACATGCAGGAATACAAAACCTACAAAGAGAACTTTCTGAAAAAGTTCCAGTTGACCAAACTGCCTCCGTACCTCGTCTTTTGCATCAAAAGATTCACCAAGAACAACTTCTTTGTGGAAAAGAATCCCACAATTGTCAACTTCCCCATCACGTAAGTGCTCTTCAGATACTGTAAGACAAAGTACAAAGACCGTAACACATTATTTATTCTGATAACCAGAACCTTAAAGAGCCTGTTAATAATGGTTGTTGTTGTTGTATAACTCTTAACTGTCTGTAAATTTTTTCTTCTTCTTCCTTTTTATTTATCTCAATAGGAATGTAGACCTTCGTGAATACTTGACAGAAGAAGCCCAAGTCACAGAGAAGAACACAACTTACGACCTTGTCGCCAATGTTGTGCATGATGGGAAACCAACTGAAGGAGCGTACAGAATACACGTCCTGCATCATGTAGGTCACAGACAGATATCTCTAATATTTAATTGATTTTTGGCGGAATTTAAGAATCTACAACTTTACCTTACAATTAAGGCTGGGCGATATAGCCAAGACATTTTATCATAATAAAGTGTTTCGAACCGAATGTTATGTATTAGCTTTGTGCTTTCATGCCAGTTTGCATTCAAGTAATTTAATGAACAATTTTCTTACTGCTACCAATGTGTCTGTCCCATTGAAATTTTTGTTTTTACCAAATCTGTATCACGGTAATGGGATTCCAATGATAACACCACCACTTACTTATAATGTGTCTTTGTTCAATCAGGGAACCGGGAAGTGGTATGAGATGCAGGACCTGCAGGTGACCGACATCCTCCCCCAGATGATTACACTGTCAGAGGCCTACATCCAGGCAAGTTCTGTGTCTGCGTGTGTCTGTGTAGGAGTGTGTTGTCTCCATTGTGTTCTATGCAACATCAAATGTAATAAAAATATTCATCACCTTTCATCCGATGTCATTAAAGACGTCAGTCGGATCGTCTGATTCTAGCAAATTCTATTTTTGGAAATATTACTATTGAAGATCTGTAGAAAAATACTGATATGAAAAAAAAGTCTCTCCCTTTAGATATTAAATATAGATTAGACACTTAGAAGATCTGGGAATTATTTTCTTTTGCATATCTCTGGATGTTGCGTTTTTGGAAAGGCACTGATGTAGAAAAGTAGATATCCTTATTATGAAATAAGAACCCATGACATTCCTCTGTGAAGAGCTCATGAAGGGAATTTTATTTCAGAGGCTTTTCCTGCAGCCAAGAGTACATTTTGCAGAAGATTGAGAATTTGCTGAGAAATAGTCACACAAGCAGATTATCATTCCAAAGACAAAATATATTGTCTCTGGATCACTTGACTCTCTTTAATAACAGAAC
>CAAKHC010003653.1:15117-36094 GCA_901007825.1 Macroramphosus scolopax | reverse complement strand
TGGAGAGAGAGAGAGAGAGAGAGAGAGGGAGAGAGAGAGAGAGAGAGAGAGAGAGAGAGGGAGAGAGAGAGAGGGGGAGAGAGGGAGGGAGAGGGGTGCGATGGGGGTAGCAGCAATGCCAGTTTTCCTTTGTTTGAAATATTTAATGAGTGTCTCTGCTCTCTTGAAATATTGACTTTTTCTTATATAGCCAGAGGGGACAGATGGGAGTCGAGGTTGTTCCCTCGTTCAAATGAAAAGCAAAAGGCTGTTAGCATCAAACTTTCATTAGTCAGTTTATTCATTTCTTTAAATATATACATCGGTTTCTTTTTTAATCCTGTTGATTAAACATGATTCTGTTCGTTGATTTTGGAAGTCGCAACTAATGAGCGTCTGTGTGTGTGTGTGTGTGTGTTTGTATTTTTCAAAATAAGAGACAGACAGACATTTTTACTGTTTTGTAACTGTTTTACATTGTTGCTCTGATGTGTTTGTTGCATATTTGAGCCTCTTTGCAGTGAAGTCAGCTCAGTCTGATGCCAAAAATGCAGAGAAAACACTCAGGCTGCACACAATCTAGTGTCCTTCAAAGCAATTAAAATTGTATCTTTATAATTGGATGTGCATTGGTGTTCTGGTGCTGCAGCAGACAAATCACATTTCATCTCATCATTAAGTAAAGCTTGCCCTGGATGTGTGCCATAATCCTGTGGATGGGAGTTATTTGGGATATGTTGCAAGACAGTAGATGTTATCTGTTAAAGGTGTCATTAGATCTGTGTAGAGAACCCGAGCACATGGACGGACGGATGGTTTGCAAATGGGTTTAAACTGAGGTCATGGAAGCCGGTTTAGTTCATCATTCTGTTACAAAGTCAGATAAAGACATTTCAGTATCATAGGTGAGATGTGTTTACAGAATTATAGATAACACCTTGACTGATGTTCAAACTCAGAGGATTTTGGAAGAAGGGTGAAGCTGAAAGTGGATGTGCGAAGAGGTGTTAAAGGGCGGAAATGGAAATCATAAATTAATAATTTTCATTGAAAGAAACAAAAAATACATAAAATGTTGACACATTTGTCAGATTATAGTCACATGTTTGTGTGCAGGAAGATTAGAGATTAAAGAGAAACAAGGAGTCTGAGTCTTTCAACCGGTCCTAATCTGCCATAGAAGACAGATTTTCTGATGTCATGAAATGATCATTAATTAGAGGAGATGTCTCTATTACAACCAGGTGTTACACGTTAATGTGCAACAGTAAATATCAACAGTATAATCTGAAACTAAAAGGCACTGGGAGAGCAAAGCCGCGGTCGCTATGATGAATGAATCTGCCTGACAAGTTCTTCCTTCGCTCACCACATCACGACACTCCAACAGGTTCAGTTGTTTGACTAGCAAAGTATTTCTGCACTGAAATAATCATTGAGACTTGATTGGATGTTTGAGTAATAAGATCAACTAAGAATACAACATTATTTTAGGGCCTCACTTCATAGATTCGGAGAACGACTAGTCTGACGTACAATTAATGGTTCAGTAGCTGAATCATATTAGACCCTGACACCCGAAACGAGGGGGATGAGGTAAATTATCATGATTTATCTGCAAAGATGCAGCAGATTCAGGGTGGTTAATGATGATGGGGCTTCATGTCATCTGAAGAAGAACTCTCAAACATGCTGATGGCCCGGGGTTAAGGTGAGGCAGAGGACAGGCTGGTCGATCTGATCCACTATCAGTGTGCTCTTCAGAGGGAAAGGATGGATGTGTAACCTGGAGGTTAGGCCACAAGGTTAATGTTCTTTTTTCATCAGAATACTGTTGTTTTGAAACCCTAAACTGACTGAGGAGCTGTTGAGGAGGAAACCATGACTGCAGCATGCATCCTCATGCAAAAGCATGTGAGTCAAAATAACCTACGAAAACGAACTTGAAAAAGGTTTTGGAGAAAGAGTTTCTGCTGTGTTCTTCCATTCATCTTTCATTCTGAACCAGCAGCAGTGTTTCCCTGGTAGAACTGCGGTGGGGGGAGTGAACATGTGTAGAAGAAAGAAAATAAACGTGATTTACTGGACAACGGTTGTGTTGACTTCTTCTGGCGTACGAGGAGACCACGCTTCCCTCCTCGACTTGGAAAACACTCTTCTTCATTCCTTGTGTCTCCAAACACACACACACACACACACACACACACACACACACACACACACACACACACACACACACACACACACACACACACACACACACACACCCTTGCACATGTATAGTTTAAGAGACTGCCTGGGCCTCAGCACACACACATACCCACCATATCCCGGAGGAGTGCTCGAGGGGCTTATGCAGGGGATTTTGCTGTTCTGCAGTGTGCCTGTCAGATAAGAAGAGATGCAGGCCTGCCTGGTTACACGCTACTGAGCGCGTGCAGTACATCCTCCTCTCCTTCCCCTTCCCCCATTAACCTGTCACTCAAGTCACCTGCCACCCTCTGCTGCCACACACTCAGGGACTCTCTGGCACCTCATTTGGTGAGCTTACAAACAAAGACAGACATGCACCCCGACACAGATGTTTTAAGATGAGTTTCCTTACATACTGTTGTATCTCTGTACTGCTGGTTTTGCGTAGACAAGTTACGTGTGATCACCACTGGAGAAGCTGGGAAGCTGGTTTTGCATTGGTAGCCTTTGCTCTTCCTTCTTGTGTTACTGTTTTCACCTTCTCCTCTCTTCTTCCATTCTTCTGTCTCAAATGTATCACTCCATTATCACAATCCTTTTGTTTTCCACATCTCTTCACTTGGCCTGTAGCTCCTTCTTCCCTTCTTCCCTCTCCTCCATGCACCCCCCTTTCTCCCTCCTTCCTCTCCCTCCTCTCACCACCTGTAATCCCGCTTACCACTGTTTTGCAGCTGCTCAGGAAGAGAAATAATGATTGGAGGGAAAGGCCTTTACAGTGTGTATTTATTGCAGTGGTCTGTTTTGCCAGCACTGTTATTTTCTGATTTTTCCAATATCCTTTTTTTATTATTACAGCCCCTTTTTGATGGCTGCCAGTGGTGATATCGTCCCCGTATCCCACACCTACATCAAAATTACTTCATATGTCTTACATTCACTCCCAGCTTCAAGGCATATTCAAACACAGTGGGGTTATGATGTTTAAGGAGGAAATACAACTGACCAACAGAAAGTCTGATTGAAAATGATACAAAAAAGGAACGTAACGACTTACAGGCTTTATGGTTGGTTGCAAAAACTCTCCTGGCTAATTGAAAGAACCAAAAGGATATTTGATTTCTTCAAAACGTCTTGAGATAAAAAGTCTGAAACGCTGAGAAACAGCAACTTTTCCATATTTGAGAAGCTTCAAACAAGTATGAAAACACATTTTCTTGATAAATCAGAAATATCACAATCGTTAACTTATCCAAAGCAGCCACTAGGGGGCGATTCATTGTTTGTGAGCTCTCGTGGCATCCGTCAGTATTATGTCTACGCTCCAAGTCAATATGGGATAAGAAACTACACATGCTACCTTTACCACTGGATATATGTTGGAACATCATCCTAGTCACAAGCTTTGAGTAGTGACTCGAAGAATGTGTCTCCCTTTGTAGCGTGGCTCGTCCATGCTGCCACATTCTGGACTGCTTCAGGGCTCATATCGTCCTGTTTTTCCCGTCTTCGCAGGGTGAAGAGCTCCAGAAACAGATGGTTAGTTAACTCTATAAGTATCTAGTGCAGCTCCTGTACTGCAGCTCCTGCATACCAAAGTGAGTATTGAGGTAATATGGGTGTGGGCCGGTGCTCGAGTTAAAATGATCCCTGTCTGATTCGGTTTAGGCAAACAAAACTTTAAAAAAGATCATTGTTTTGGTAGCAAGTCAAACGTGTTGCCCAACGCCTCTCAGGCCCTCATGTTGAAAAGTATTCAAGCATGTCTATATTAGTCGGCCCTCTTGCCTTTGCCCTTGGTATCTCCTGTCCCCACCAGTAACCCCCACCACCATCACTCTCCTACCGCCACCATCCCCCAGCCTTTTGGCAGCTCCTCCAGGCAGGCTAATTGACTCTGTCCCAGGAGGGGGGGGATCATGCCACATCTCTAATTTGGCTTCCCCTCCTCTAGATAAAAGCTACATCCCTTCCTTTTTCAAACCCCCCTCTCATTAAACTCTCCATCTCTATTAATCTATCACATTGTTCATTTGATTGGAGTTTATTCACATTTCAGGCTGAGCAACTAACAGTTTTCACAAAATGTGTGTCTGTCTGTTTCTAGGTATAATCCCCTTTTTATACATCTTTTCTTTCTTTTTTTTTTCTAACTTGCTGGCAGTATGATTGCCATCCCCAAATACTGACAATATATACAACCGACAACATGAAAGGACTGATACACACACCCTCACAGAGCACAGCACCCCTCCTTCGCTCACCATGGGGTTCACCTTCAGAGAGCCTCCACAAACTGCACCTGGGGAATAGATGGGGTGTGTCTCACTCTGTGTGTGTGTGTGTGTGTGTGTATCCTATATACAAGTTCAGCTTATTCCTTTAACAAGCAGACAGACGCAGAACAAAGACGCGTTGTTATTGTTTTTAATAGATGTGCCCAGTTTGGGAATTTGAGGTTTTTGCACCCGTGCAAGAACAGATATGTTTCTGAAAGGTGTGTTTCTACTGAATTGCTATTCATACATTGTTTTTGCTGTTTAAATGCATTTGCGGACATTTGTTTTTCTCTGCTTCATTAATCCAATGCATGCAGTATGATTTAAATGGTGACACGGTGACGAGGTGACACGGACGCAGATGGACCCGAACAGCGCAGGCAGGCAGGAGTTAAAGAAATTAGATTTATTAAATAAACTAAAGAAGATCAGGCCGGTAGCCAGGAAAAAAACTGAATTACAGGGAAGCCTAAACAACGGCACACTCACACACACACAGGTCGAGTCTGAAGGCTTGATGAACAAAGAAACAGAAATAATACCACAGAACTAATGAGACAACGGACAACAACCAGGCAAGGAAGCTGATACGATACAGGAAGAAGGCAGAGCAGACAAGGACTGATTAACAAAATAAAACACAGGTGAAACACATGAGGGCGTGGCAGGTAATCAAAAGAAGCATCTAAGAGGACGTAAAAACAGACAGTGACACACAAGGTGCCTTCAGAATAAAAGAGACAATAACTGAAGAGATATTAGAAAAATCAGTTCATGACTGTATAAGTGTTTGTATGTGCTTTGTTTGCCTTTGTGTGCACATGTTTTTGCCACTGACAGGTCTCTGCCACTGTCTCAATCTACAGGCTTTACACAACACTGACCTACATTAAAAAGACACACAAGCATCTACACACAGCAACACATAGGTACAGCACGGTTCCGGCATCCTCACAGATGCCATGCCAGCATGCACCGAGGATGTTTGCTAAGTAGCAGCAGCTACATTCGACATTAGTAAAAATCACATTTACAGATGGCCATATAAAGTATTGTACTGGGAGGCTTGTGGAAAAGACGTTTGACACGTAGAGACGGCACCATGTGGAAAGACTTCAGGTCTATGGTCGGGGTATTTGTGAAAGAGTGGAAAAGGCATTTATATAAAACATTTTTTTAACCTAATTTTGTACCAAAAGAAAAAAATGGAGCTCAGATGACTTTACCTCATGATAAACCTGAAAGGTTGTTCTTTTAAAGAACCATTCCACATTGGGACAGTTGTTCCAGTTGTGGTTTGGACTCTGTATTCACCGATATACCTTAAGTTATCTTTATAGTATTTATATAGTATATCGCCCTTTTACTTTTACTTCACACATTTGCACACAAAGGGACAAACTCTTTGTTGAGAACTTGAACTCAAAGCATTACTTCCTTATTTCTTGGACTTGGGTATTCTTCCCCCAGGTTGTGCTGTCACATTCAATCACTGGTCCATTATTGAAAAAGTGAGCTCTGCCCAGAGGGGAGCCATCGCTCAGGAGATAGAGCGGCTGTCCTGTAACTGGACACCGGTTTGATCCCAGAGTGTCCTTGAGCAAGACACCAACCCCCCTAATTGCTCCTGATGTGTTATCAGTGCATGAATGTGTGTGAACGTACAGGCACAGCGACGTGTGTGTCGACAGTGTGTGAATGCGTCAACATTGTGAAAGTAAGTTTACAAAAAACATGCTGTACTGACATCGAGGTTTGAGCTTTACCAGAATAAAAGCACATTCCGGTCCATCAAGTGTGCCGGATTTCTTTCCCACCTGAGACTTTGCCATTCCCAGTCACACCTTATGTTTCTGTCATGGAATACCTCAAATGATTGGTGATGAAAGAAACGCACATAATTAAATAGAAATTCAAACATGTTTTAATTGGCAGCCGTGCACTGAGATGGGGACGATAGTTTTTAATGTGACCGCTGACTATAAAGTGGAAAAGAGAATTGGCTGATGCCGTGTGTGGGTGAGGGGGCTTCAAACAACGACTCTCTAATGCTCCAGGCCCCTTATGTTTATGTGTTGCACCATGCATCCCTCATTAGCCATGTTTTTCTGTGTTTCTGGCTTTTGATGACCATGAATTTTGATCAAATTCTTCTGCTGATCGACGTCTGTTCCTCCATATGGATGTACAGTAAAGGGATGAGATTTTGCATATATGTGCATAACTGCATGCATTTTCTGGCATGTGTTTTAGATTTGGGACAATCAGTGGACTTCAAATAAGACTTTTGGTTGTAAAAAGAGGGGTAGGAAGTAAAGGAAAAAGAGGAGGAGAATGGGAAAGTGATAGAGTTGGAAGACTACATGAAGGTAATGAAGGAAAAATAATGATGGATTTATGTGAAATGTGCTGCAGCAGGTTGTTGTTGGTCACATTTATAATGTTTCTGATGCAAATGAATAAAGACTGGTTTGTGTCGTAAGAACTACTGATCAAAATGTCACTTTATCCTGCCTGTATAGATCTTTATTCAGTTCTTCTTCCTCTCAACAGTCGTTTCCCAGAAGCTGCTGAACGTCACTTGACAGAAACACCGTTCAGGATAACTGCTGCGCTTTGATAGCTGCTTCATTTGCATGTAAAATGATCACTCAGGGACAGAAGGTTCTGATCCACCTCACATGTTAAACTGTGCAGCTGCAATTCAATTTAGTGTTTTATTCACTTGTTTAAATTCAGGCTGGAATTCAAGATATTATTGAAGTTCTGCACAAAAGAGTACAAAAACAGTATAACTGAGTTCCAGGCACGTCCGGAGGGTTGACAGACACCGACAAGGGAGCACGAAGCAGCTGAATGAATGAAAAGGTTTTGGGAAATATCCACCATGGCCTGCGTCTTCTAACGACCAGACAACGTCTCTCTTTGTCTCTGCAGAGCTATACAGTGTTTTTCATGATTTCATTGGCACTGAGACACAATCAAACAGTGGGTAAGGGAGGATGTCCATCAGGCCAAGGTAATCAATCGCAGATGTCTTCCAACATGACATAATGGGAAGCCAACCAGGCTGCTTTCATAATGAAGCGGAGTCGGTACCAAAGGTATTTTTTTCTTTAAAGCATCTGTATTTGGTGTCTTGAGGTATTGAACGTGTGTTAGGGTTTTTCTTGACCTGTGTGTATGTGGCTCCGGGAGATGAAAGCCAGAGACATCATGAGTGACCTGGATTTTGTCGGGAGTCGAGCCTGTGAGCAGGTTGTGTCATGCTGAACAACAGTACACCTCACCTCCCTCCCTGTACCCACCCTCAGTCTATAAACAAACATGTCATATTTACACCTAAAGCCTTCTTATAATGTCAGTAGGAAATTAATCTTATGCTCATTTATATTCAAGCAGCACATGCGAATATGGAAAACCTCATCTTGAACATGAATATGAACGTTAAGTCAGTGTTTGTGTGCTTTGTTGATGAGTTGGGTTATGTACAGCACATAATAAGAACAATGTATAATTCAATCTGGTGTCTTTGAATATCAAAAATTTCATTTTTAGAAAGGGTTGGTGGCGGGTTTTTCGTTCATATTTATTGGGGATAAATAATATAATTACAGCCTGTGTGTCTATGGGAAAACTCTCAAACACACCCCCAGTCACCAGCCTGGCAGTCCTGCAGGGCTGCTGTTTGGCAGCAGAGATTTAACAGCAGGGTGTAACTGCACAGTGACACGGCGACGCTCACTTCCTGCAGAGGGGAAAACGTGTCAAGCTCAATTATTAGCTAACTAAGCGAGACTCCTCTGAAGGCCGATGAACTGCAGGCTTTAAACCTAAAACCACTTCCATCCCACGCTGTGTAGTTTGATATGTGCATGCACTTTGTGAGGTCCTGTCATCCAGTCTTCATAAGATCTCCTCTGAGGCTCAGTAACACTGTTAGGAGGACACATCACTGCACTGAGAGTGGCAGTAGCACTTTAAAATTAGGAATATTTAGAGGCCAAATTATAGAAGAGTAAAGGATGAGTTCAATGAGTGAGATACGCTTTGACTTGCCTGCTCGTCTGACCTCCAGACACAGACTCCCCCACTCCGTTATCTCCACCACATCTTCTGACCCCTCAGTCTTTACTTCAGTTCCTAATGATTAGGACGACAGAAATAAGGAACCGACCAGAGAACGATACTCGATTGGCTCCTTCGTCATTCATTCTTAAACTTTCCAAGTAGTAACTTATTAAAGCTGCTGAATTATTCTGCAGGCTTTTTTCGGGATCCTACACACTGGTCCTTTAAGGTGATGATAAAAATATATGTTTTATAGAATTTGGGTTCACTTGGGGTCTCTTTTTAGAGTTGGGATTGTTAGATTGATTAAAACTTTCAAAAAGTAACTGTAAACTTTAGAATAAACCTGGCAGACACTTTTACTGCCGGCTATTAACTTTAACCTAATTTGATCAGTTGTAAAATGTTAAACTATATTTAATAGTTAGTCCTTGTTATTTTTGGAGCAATCCACAATCCCCTTTAAATAAGTGGTCAACTCTATTCATAGACCGTGAGATTAATTTATTATGAGCAGATTGAAAAGAAAGAAGGATGCAGTGAAACAGTGAAGACAGACTTTAATCTGCTGAATCCGACGCTGTATTCAGTTCCTGGCTTCTTTTCCTCCGCTTGGTCTTCCTTTCATCCTGACATGAAATAGTCATTAGGTGTAGTGGTAATTCAGCCCATCCGTCTTCCCACATTAACTAATGTGCATCAGAGACGTCAGGAGTGTGTGCATGTGTGCGGTGAGTTCATGTATACAGTATCTGGAACTCGGTGTGTGGGTGTGTGTGTGTGCGTCAGCTTCCGACGACGGTGTGCGGTTCCGGGAGGACGACAGCTTTTGTGTTTCTACGTCAGACAGTTCGCATGACAAGGTTTTCTGTTCTTTGGTCGACAGGTGCTAAATAATAAAAGCTCAGAACAAGGAAGAGGAGGACAAGCTAGAGGTACATGAAGAAGAGATGAGAGCAAGCAAGAATAGAAGAAAGAGATGTAGAGAGGAGGAGGAGAAGTGGATCATAACAGAGGAAAGGACAAAGAAAAACAGTTCAGTTGGTCCAACTGTAAAACTCCAATATCACTCTCTCCTCTGATTGTCCTTGAATTGTTTAAGTTTAAGGCACACTTTGGTGTCCGTATGAGACGAAAACCATCCACGGCAATATGAGACCCAGACAGCACCTGCTCTCCTCTGACATCCTCTGATTTCCTCTTCTGAGCAAATGCCCTGATGTGTCTCACACAGCCCCCAAAGGGTGCCTCGTGAGTCGGGATCAGACATCAAGAAGCAGGAGATGGTATCACTATTTGATGACTCTATTTAAGTGACGACCTGGAATGAAATCATGGTAAAATATACGTGCATGTACTGTACGTGTTTTTACATTTTGCATAGTGTATCAGTACCAGTATGAATCTAAGGCTTGACATTGCTTTTTTACATATCTTAAAATCTGTGAAGATCCATACACCTGTATACTTTGGTGCCCAGAGTGTATAATGACAGTGTGTCAACAGAAAGTGTCAGTAGTCTTCCACTGTAGCGTTTTATTGAATCAGATCAGATCTAAGACAGCTGTACTCAGGGGCCCCTATGTAACACTATACATGGTACACACACACACACACACACACACACACACACACACACACACACACACCTGGGCACAGTGAATCCTAGCCCAAGGGCAGCTTTGAGGAGGACAACTGGGAACAGAGAAGGAGGCCAAGATAAACTACATGAAGCGCTCGACTTCATAGAGAAACCTGTCAGCTACCACGCTGCAGCAGCCAGCTGAGTTCTGGTTGCACCATAATTCATCAAGAATATTGATTAAAGTTCATTCAAATCAAGACAAGCCACTTATCTGTATCGCACATTCAAACAAAAAGGAGTTGACCCAAAGTGCTGCAACAACAACAACCACAGATTAAGTTAATAATGTGCTGAACCTCCTTGTAAACACTGGAGGGGCACTGGGTCATTTTCAATACGAATACATACAAATAAAAGTCTTTAGAATTGAGAATCAAAGTATGTTTGAGCCTAACTGTGATTAGATGTTATCACAGGGATGTCTTTAAGTCTACGAGTGAAGCTGGTAGAAGGAAACATCACAACTTATTAAACAATTACCATAAATTGTTTAACGGTGCTTAAACAATACAAAATGTAAGAAATAATCAAAACAAAGGTTAAAACATACTCCAGATAGTAAATCGTGGGGTCTTATTCAACAAAACAACTTAGTTCTATGTAACAAAAGAAAAAAAAAGGGAAACAAGAGAAAGAAGGCTGATTAATTTCTCTCTTCTTTCCCTGTGTTCTGCATGAGCCGGCTGTATTGGAAGAGCTGCACGAATCCGTTTGACTAGACTTGAACGTGGCTGTGGAAAAAATATTTCATGAAGTCACTTATGTTAATAATGTCAAGCTGAGCGTGCAGGTTAGCCAGGAAAAGCAGAGCGTGATGGAGTCTTTTGGAGGTTTGCAACAGAGCATTGTGCAGCCAGAATGCCTGGTATGTGTATGTAGCTACAGTGCATGCGTGCATGTGCATGTGCGTGTGTGTGTGCATGTGCATGTGCATGTGCATGTGTGTGTGTGTCTCGGTGTGTGTGTGTGTGTATGTTGAGCACTGAGGCGGAGTTTGGACAATTAAAAGAATTCCTGACTGCATTCTTTCTCCCGTGAAAAACCCCCAAACACACAACTGTCAGTGCGCTCTCCCTCCGTCTCTCTCACTTTGTCTCCCCCTCTCTCTCCTTTACATACTCACACTCTTCTCCACTTAAACAATCAATCTGTCTCCCGGCCTGGCTGGCTGTCTTACACCCTCCCTCAATTTAACTTGATTTAGTGTCGGGTAAGCATTTACACTCTTATCATGGTTGAGGGTGAGCGAGTGGATATGACACCCAATATGTCCTAATCCGTTCCCCTCAGAGTGAGTGTGTGTGAACGTCCTCTCTGTGTGACAGCACTGCACACAGTGAAGCTTATCACCTACCGCGTAACTCTCATGGTGTGTCTTGCACTCCTCTGAATGTTTGTGCGTGTGCATTTTCTGTTTGTGTTGTGTGTGTTCATGTTCATGTACATACGTTTCTTTTTATTAGTATTAGAGCTCTTTTCAGCCGGATTTCTGATCCCTTCACAGTAAATGACATTGGAGGACTTATTTTTTTAACATTTTCAGCCTCCGTAATCCAACAGATGATCCTCGGTGGATTCTTAATGTCAATATGAGGATATCAATAAAATTGCATTGTGGTACAAATACTTCAGTAACAACATGGATTGATTAACTGAGATGTGTGAAGGTTCTGTGTGTTTAGTCTACTTCACTAAACTCCTGACTCATATTTTGCCTCTGCAAGACTTCAGGCATGTTGACACTTATGGAAATGAAGTGAGCTGAGGATAAGGGGATTTGCCACCAATCCCATCTGTCATCTTCATAAGTGGTCTCAAATCCTAAGCTTGTGTGGTTGGATTAAAGATCTACTGAGAGGATGAGGAGCTACAGTAGGGATGAAACCATTTACAGGTACAGGTTTCACTTTCTACTACATGTACTTGCAGCTCCTAACATGGGGAGACTGGAGGTCATGTTTCATGGCGAGCGTTGATAGTGCAGATCAACCATATGCTCAAGTTGCAATGAATTAAACACATTCTTAAGAAATATTTAATCTTAGCTAAGCTGAATCTTTTGCTTGTTGAAGCACAGGCAGTCCAAATATTGTGTGGTTCAACTTCACAGAAGACGTCAATACTTCAGACACGTTGGCTCTTTAGGAAATGAAGTAAGCCAAAGCTGTCTTAGACCACCTCCATCTTTCATCTTCTGACGTATCTTAAAAATCAAATCTTTGGATTCCTCCCTTAAACAGTCCCACATTTGATGTTATCATGAACAATGGTGTTTTTACAGTTTGTTACTGTCAGAGTAAAATTTCAAATTTAATACATATCTGCTGTTGTCTGTCTTCAAGAGGCCAAGTTGTACATGGCATGTCAAAACAACGATGAAATAAAACACGTGGCTGGGAAATATCAGAATGTCTAACTTGGGTATGTTCAGTGTGAAACAGATCACAAAGTATCTATTGGTGACCTTAAGTATGACACGAAGGCTTGCAATTATTATTAGCGTTCCTCATGTTGACCACAAGGGACATTTGTGCTCCCCTGGCTGTCCCATGTTGATCATGCTTACAGAAATGGAGGTATTATTATACTTCTCTCTCAGGAGTCTGCTGTTCCTGAGGATTTAAACCGTTCAACCATTATCACAACCACTTCTCTTAAATTCTTATTGCACTGAACAAAAGTATAAACACTTTTATCCAAGCCAACAGAAGACGTGTCACTAGACCGTCCACAACACATTAGTCTGCGGCATCTGTGTGACCGCCTGACACACATGTTGTCCGAAGAGTGACCCGTGGTGCTGGTGGAGTTCTGGTCCGGGGTCGGGATGAGGTTCTGCATCCCATTGTTGCTTCCTTCATGTAATTTTCAGCATGACAAAGCTCTCATATTGCTTGGTTGTGCACACAGTTTCTGGAAGCTGAAAACACCCCTGCTCTCCAGCGGCTCTCCTGCTCACCAAACATTCATTAGGCAATTAATTCTGTAAATTGCTTAAAGAACCAATTAGCATGGGACACATGCAGTTAGTCACGGCCAATTTGAGGCTGCATTCAGGGTGAACTCGTTAAGTATGAACTAATTAAGTGTGTTCATTAATTAATAGGGTGAATGAGGTGACGAGTTTGGATGATTTGTCACTCGCACAGCTCTGTTCGCAAGTGACATTTGGGGGATTTTTTGGGGGGAAAGGTGTCTCACAGCATCATCCATTTGTTTGTGGTTTAAGATTAATATTAGATTTTCTGGCTTGTGTTCTTGTCTACAAATACACTCAGTTGAATATTACAAGTCTGTCTGGGACACTTTGCTTTTTCAACTCGAGATTAATAAAAAAAAAAACAATTGTTAGTGCTGCAAATGCATCCAAATACTTTCAGATTGCAGTTTAAGTGTCTCGGCGAACAGCTCATGTGGAGGCCTAACAGAATTGTGTGTGTGATTAATCTTTGCTCTGATCTCCCTCTGTGTGTATGTTTTTTTAAGTTAATTTAAGTCCCCAGCACAGGTCAGCTATTGCAGGTCCTGTTGGGGGTTCTCCCCTCTGTGCTTGGTACTCAGAGTTTGGTGATAAACACTCCCCCGGTGGTACAGTCATCCAGGAACAATGATAATCTCTAATATAAAACTTGTCAGATTAAGGGCATTGAATGTTTGTGTGTGTGTGTGAATTTTTACACATCAAAGACGTACAAAAATTCCGACAAAGAATCCAGCCTTACAAATACAGACGAGTTAGGATGTCTGATACTGGATGAGACACACTAGGATGTCAAATAACTCCAACGTATGGCCCTTTAAATAATTATGAGCTGCTCAGAGGATCACCCGTCACAGTATTTGTTGTTTCCATCCTTTCTATCTATTGAAGTCCACAGAAGTATGAGTCTTATATGTCAAGAAGAGGTTAACATTAGAGTTATTTAAAGGCCTGCTGCATCTCATACAGGTGCTGAGGGTGCCCTGCGTGTCGGTAAAAGACTCAAGGTGAGTGAGAAAGCGTCGTTATTTGAAGTTGGGAGATGAGACAGGTTTCAACATCAGGTTATAAGCAAAAGTATATAGGGAAACCTTCAGTGGTCACTGCTCACTTTCTAGAACTACTTGTGCAAGTTATCTGTTAACTTAATGCAGTCAATCCTTATTTCTCAGTGCTCTTTTCTTCTTCTTCTGGTGTCTCAGTGCTCAGCCAGAAAACTCATTTATAATTTCCTTTGAGGAATTCTGTCTTAAAAACCAGCCATATAAACGAGATAGAGCGACACCACTGCACTAACTGCTTATTTTGGTACATTACACATTCTTAACGGTAGAACATGACAGCCAACCTGTAAATGTGTCATGGACAGGGTAGAGATTCAATCACCGTTATTCTGTTTACACCATTTGGAGAACAGGTTTCCAGATATTTACAAGATACAGTAGAACGTCAGAGATCGTTAGCAGAACTGATGTAATTATGTGACGTTCCACGTGGGACTCTGGTATTTGGCAGCCATCAGCCGCAGGAAGGCAGTGATGTAAGACATGTTGTCTGGAGGGAAGGGAATGAAACAATTAGAAAGATTTATGAAGAGGCAGTGTTATTCTTCTATTCCTCCTTGTCCTGCTACCTTTGCATTCCCTGCTTCAAAACCCTCGTCTGGGTTTCCACTTGTAGCTCCAAGGCTGATGTCTATGGTACGACCGTTGTTTGACTAACCTAATGAACTCACTCCCACAGCTCAGATTATTGTTGGAACACACTCTCCAGTGAGTATTTATAGTAATTATATTATACAGTATCACCCATTGACGATTCACAAAACAGACATGAGTGATCAAATTATAAAGACAAACAATGACATTAATGATGACAAGTTGCAGAGAGGAAATGTATATAGCTGACAATGACTTAATCTAATTCTAGACTACATCACCTCTTACTCCTGAGATTTGATTGATAGCACCAATTCCAAGAATGATGGTGCACCTGCAAGCTTTATTAGATTTAGAAATGTTTGACCTTTCATATGTCAGCCACATTTTCTTCTTATGATCTGTCAACGGGATCACACAAAAACTAACTGCTCTGGTGTGGAACTCCCATCAGAGCGTTACAGTAAAGACTGTCACAGCTCCTCCAGTCGTTCAAAACAACACAGCAAAGTCTTTCTTATTGCACTTTAGCAAAAGTACAGAGACGCCTGGAGCCTCCTGTCGTCCTTGTAAAATGTTAAATTGTTTCAGTTCATATCATACTTGTTGTGAATTACTCAAGGAAGTAGCACATGGACCGTTATGAAAACATTCTGGCATATTCCTAATATTGCAAGCTTATCCAGACATGTGTGATGGATTAATAAAATGTGCATATTTGCATTTAATGGAAAGGTGAACTATCGGCCTCGGTGGAGGTCTGCACACTTGGCCCTTATGTCCAAGACAAATCAAGTCATCTTGAATCATTAACAGATGGGTCGAGGTCCAGGGTTTGGCGACGTTAAAGTGAGAAGCGTCACACAGCCTCTCCGTCCCGCTACCATGAATTTTGATCATTCGCCATAAGACGTGACTTTTCAGGAATACGTCTTCCAATTCAGGCATTTTGGGGAGGTAATTGGAAGTTCCCTGCTCTGTCTCTCTCTCGAATATTCACTCATAACTATATTTTCAGGACTCAGCTTATATATCAACTGTCCATATGTCCTCTTGTCTGAATATGATCAGACCTACTTAAAGGCAGATCACACTTTAAGTAAAGCCACAGAGGAAACCACAAAATCTGTCTTCTTTCAAGTGAATTACTTATAGGCCATGAGATCTTTCCATCTCGTGTTGAGACAGATCTCTGTCGCAGGTGTGGTGTGTTTTTTCAGCTTTCAACGGAGTGCAGATGCAACTAGTAGTCTGTGTGAAGAGATCTTATGATGTGTTTCCCATCTGACAAATTGAGTGGATGTGCAGGCCGGAGGCTGCAGAAGGGGGAAATCCATGGCAGTGAAAAGGCAGAAAATAATGAACCACAATGGGCTTAGACTGCCTTCAGAGTTGGGTCTCTTTTTGTCATATAGAGAAGAAACACCGAGGAAGGAAGGAAAACAAGAGAAAAGAAGGGAAACATGAAAGAGCCAACATGGGAAAAGTTTGAATAATGTATGTAAAAGAGGTGGTAAATGAAGATGAAGCCTTTGGATGCAGAGCTTGAGAGGGCAAAGTAACAGAACGGAGAAGGAAAAGGAGAAGAAGGGAAACAATCGCTTTCAGAGCTCCTCCAAATGGCATCATGCGCCTGTGGTTGTGGACTGCCGCCACTCTGCACACGCATGCGTGTGTGTACAGCGTCTACAACCATTGCACAACTTATTGAAAGCTCACTTTCCCCTCTAACCAGCGCCTCGTGAAGTCCTTACCATATGCGAAGGCGAAGGCACCACCTATTTTACGATCCTTCCCCAAACACATGGCAACACAAGCAGTTTGCTGCTTTGTGGCTTTGCGGACTAACATACTGCAGGGTTCACTGTTCTGGCCTCCCGTCTGCTGTCATGTGCCTCGCATTAGAAATCAACTCTCTGTGTTGTTTACACAAAGCACAATTGGACATTTTAGGAAGTCTTTCCAGTAAAAAAATTGGACATGACTTCTGTATTCAAACTTTACAGTCGTTCTCTCAAACACTCCGGCTTAGATAAAGCTTTGAGATAATATCCGAATGGTTGTCTGTGTATTAATGAAACCCCATATAAGATATATTCTTTAGAGCAACTCATCCCCATCACGTAACATAATGAAGGTTTCAACAGACGGGAACAAAGAACATTGTAAAAAAAAAAAAAAAGCAAATAATAAAGAATAAGGAATCATAAAAGTCAAGATAAAGCTTGAAGGACAAGAAGAGGAGCGAGCAGAGCAGCAAGACGATTATTACAGGGAGAATCCCACCAATGATAAACAGATGTACTGGGCGAGGAACACAGGCCTCAGTTCAATTGTATATCAAGAGTCAGCTGGGGGAGCACGCATGCACACACACATCCAAATACTTCCCTTTGCTACTGAGTTGCCTAAAAGAGGTTCTAACTTGTTGAAGCCTATAATACATGTTAGGGTAACATATGACAGGTGGACCAGTGCACAAAAAGTAAGTAAAGTAATCGCACAACAAGAAACAAGGTGAGCTGGATGTCAGGCAAGGAGCTGCTTAGTTAACGAGGCGCAGACGAACACTGATGAAGACGGTGAAACACAGGTGAAGCACATGAGGGCGGGGCAGGCAGGCAGTCAATCCTTCTGTTTAAATGTAGAGGCCAACGAGGTAGCTCTGTTTAACATTGGGATGAGCTGCATTTAAACAATCTTTGTCTTGGTGCACTACTCTGAGTGCTTTTTACACAACTTGCTGTTCTTCCTCACTCTCACCAGCATTGTTCTTGATGACAGCAGGCAGTTGAGCTGAGCATAAATCCTATAAGCTTATTACCGAACAGCACAGACAAAGTTAGCGGTTAGCCAGTGAATGTAGCGGAGGACTGAGCAGCAGCAGCAGCTACAAACCCAGCATCTCTTACGGGAGTTGGTGGAGAACAGAAACAGCTAAACTAAGAGTGATTATTGGATTTACAAGTATCAAGTGGCAGGAAATACAACTTCAAATGAATGTTCACGTGCACAATATTGCTATTTTAACTAAAATGCGTTATTATATCAACGTTGTGTTTCTACTGACCCCAAGTGGCCGTGAGGCTGCACGCTGCCTCTGGACGTGTTCGGGAGTAGTTGTTTTTATTAACGACTAATTGTCAGTGTCAGGTGATAACACAAAACATTAATATGATCAAAACATAGTTCTGATTATATTATTACATTTTTGGAGTAAAAGATCCCTCTAAATACTACACACTGCTCCTTTAACAGAATATATAATTCCACTGTAACCTTGTACTTAATGCTTGTTAACTAACTCAAGCCAACGTACTGAAGGATCACTAAATCAAAGATCTCACACTTTGAGGAAACAGTTGCACTGCAGATGTTGGATGAATAAAAGCTTCTGTTTAACTTCTGATGCACAGATGATTCAAATCAACGTGATTTCACTGCAGAGGCACAAAGGAAACGGAATAGAAGGCACAAAGATAACGTCATAAAAACCTTGTGATTAATCATCTTTTATGAGCTAAAAGCTAAGAGGGAACATTGTGTGTTGGTTGATGTATGTCATCCTCCCGTCAGCATCAGTGCGGGTGTGCCTTGTCTTCCAGTTCATTGTGTCCCAGTGTGGATGAACTGTGCAGCTCGGTCAGCTTTTGTTTAATGTTGACTGACCTATGATGTCTGCACGCCAGCGTTTCTGAATCCCCCTTCTTTCGCCATGGATTTATGTTTCATGATCATTGTAAGATGCAAACAGAGACACTTGTAACACGTGTGTAAAAATGACCTCACCCACTGACCATTTGCATGTTAAATCCTTTTGTTTGAAACATCGTAAACCAATCAGATATTGTTTGATAAGAAAGAACTGGATTGTTGCAATGACTTGATGTGTTGGACCTTTTGGTCAGACCTCATGTTGGAGCAGTGTGTCACTGCAGATGCTCTGTTCAACAGGAAGTGACAGTTTTCCATGAATGTCAAGTTTCTTTGCGTGGGTTCTTTAACTTTTGGCTAAATGAACCTTTTTCTCGATACAGCTTACCGTATATGATTTTCTTATTTATATGACAGCCGATACTATACATCCCTAACTTAGTTTAATTGTCATGAATGTAACTAGAGCTTGACTTAATTAAGTTAGTGAAATATATTCGATTGTTGTTATAAAGAACAGACTGTGCTGAAATTGGAACTGTCTCTGCCTTTGTCTCATTTTTCCTTTAATTTTCTGTCTCCGAATCCGAATCTCTCCTCAATCATTTGTTCAGTTTCTTCCTCCCCTCCCTTCTTCTCTTCAAGCTGCACAGAGTTTAAACAGCTTTGTTTTTTCCCCTTGACACGTTGGCTCCAAGAGGAGGGGAGGGGGAAGGAAAGAAGGAATGGAAGGAGAAGAAGAGTTTAGCCAAAACAGGGTAATGACAGTTTCTTTGGTCAGGACGGCTTATTACTGAGAGTTCTGATCTTCCTCCACTTGGCCGACTACCTGTAACCTCAAATAGGAAGGATGGAGGGAGTCTGCAGAAAAGGGCTGTGGTGTAGAAATTGATTTCATTATATTTGTGGACTAACATTTTCATTTGACCCACTTTAGCACCATAAATAGAATAAACTACCAGGTTCGGCCTGAAATACAGTGTTTCCATTACTTTTAAGCCAAAAATAGGGTACACATAGCTACAACTGGAGCAGTTTGCTGCATGGACTTTTTCATAAATAAGGGAAGATACAGGTCATTGCAAATGTGCAGATGCAAAGAAGAACATAGTGTTTGTAGGATTTCCTCTCCTATGGCAGTCGTCATTTCGGTCCGACAGGTCGCTGCTAACCCAAACTTTAGTCACCGAGGTGTGTCGTCGCAGTGAGGTTTCCATTCATGTGTAGCATGTCGCAACTACACACAACTTCAGTGTGTTCCTGTTGTCCAAAGTTAGTCTATGAGAGGTACACAGTTCTCATTTTGTTTAACATTATTCTGTTTCTGTAAGTTTACTGCAACTCTGTAGTCCACTCTGTCCCCACTGAGGACAACTGTAGCACCCTCACTCACTGCTGACTTCCTGCAGCAACTAGGCTCCAAAGACATGTCAGAGGGAGACTACAAACATGTCTTCATCTTTAGGTTACTATCTAAGATGCGGTCAGAAATGGATATAAAATCAAACCAGCAAACACACACAGACACGTTGATGGTTTGACAGTCGTCCAAAATGGCCAAATAGTCTCTAGGTTGAAAATTACTGTAACTGTCCTTTAAAGGTTGGCATTTGATAAAACCAAAAGTTGTTAAATGTTTGTTCAAGAATTTATAGATCCCAGTTTTTATTTTAGTATCGCAAGATATTTTTGTTTGAGCACTTTCACTGTGACTTTGGGGATATTGTAATGGCAGCGGCTGATAACAAGGGGATGATGTCTTTACTGCTCTGCGTTGTGTCTGGAATCAATCGTACTTCAAAGCTTTGGAGAGCCGTTGGAGCGCCGTTATTCTCCTGTCAAGAGTTGAAACAGTTCTTTAAACTTTAGAGGCATTAATGTGCTGAACATATAAACTCTCCTGCTACAGAGTCAAAGTAGCATTATGACTTTCCAATGTTTTGTTGAGAACGAGGATGTTCGCTGGATGAATTCTATGTATTCTTATGTAAATAGCTGCATCAAAAAGAAACATCGGTTATACTCTCCTTTGTATTTTAATGTATTCTCAGCTGATGAAAATGCTACACCGTTGTCTTTTGGGTCAAACACTGTAGTTTATCTATAGTAGCAATATATCAAAGATTAAGTTATTGATAGAGTTGATTATCGTGGTAAAATAAATATATCAAACTGAATGATTCCTCTGCTTGTGGGCGGGACTGCAGTCCGGGATATTGAAGGGTCACTGCAGTAGTTACTTCTACTTCATGTTACTGTATTATAGCGGCGACATGTCCTCTCACCTTCCACTCATCTACCCCTGCTCTTCTTTTCTCATGACTGCTGATTCATTCATTCACCCTCTATTTTCTTCTACCCTTTGAACTGCCTTCCCTTCAATTACTGGTTGAAGCAGGGGATTTCTGGCCCGCTCGACACATCCTGCACTCTTTACATCTGAGATATATGTGTGTGTGTGTGTGTGTGTGTGTCATTGGGTTACTGCTTTATCTGCTGTGTAATAGGCTTCTTCTGGGAA
>CAAKHC010003653.1:0-15097 GCA_901007825.1 Macroramphosus scolopax | reverse complement strand
ACCCTCTATTTTCTTCTACCCTTTGAACTGCCTTCCCTTCAATTACTGGTTGAAGCAGGGGATTTCTGGCCCGCTCGACACATCCTGCACTCTTTACATCTGAGATATATGTGTGTGTGTGTGTGTGTGTGTCTGTCTGTCTGATGATGATTATGTGTTTGATGAGCATCTGTATGATGCAGCTCATCATAAATTAGCTGCATTTTTTGCATGCCTCGTTTTGAGAAAGTGATTGCAAGTGAACATTCACACAGCGTGTGAGTGTTTAATTAAAGGTTGTGTGTATGTGGTACACGCTAGCTTGTTCACCTACAAATTGGGCCTTTAACTCACAAAAATTCTGAGAAAAGAACACTGAATCCAGAAAATAAATTATAATTCATATCGATGGTGAAAGTGTGTCTGTGCATATAGATTACATAGTGTGACAAGTAGAATCACCTGTGTGTGTCATCACAACTCATGTTCTCCTGAAATCTGCTCATTGCTGAGCTTGTATCATATTTCCCCTGGGCTTGCACGCACACTCACGCCCTGATAACTGCACAATCTAGTGTCTCAGCATCCCTCTGGGAAGTGTGCGCTGTGTGTGCATGTTATTAATCCGCGATGGCGCTAAGTGCAGCCAGTCTGGTTGGATCAGTGCCCATCAGTATCAGGACTCATTTCTTTGGGTCTACTCCCTGCTATCATGTCTCAGGTCTTAATGAGGCAGCGTGTGTGTGTGTGTGTGTGTGTGTGTGTGTCTCATCACATGCACCCTGTGCCTTATCGTCCTGCTTTTCAGTGAAATTGCCTTTCCTAATCCATGACAGTTTGTGTTTTGAGATTTTGAATTTAACATCACTCCATAAGAAAAGGTCTGTCAGTTAATATTACACGTATATCTCATATTTATCTCTGCTGTATTCAGTGCAGTATAACTCTTATCCTAGAAACGGGGAGTCAGAACTTGGACATGATTGCAGGTGGAGGAGATGGAGAACGGATGCTCATTGTTACTGGTCTACTGAGGTGCTGTACCTCATCCGATCATGTTTAACAAGAGCATTTACTGACTGTTCACTATTTTAGCCCTTTCAAATCTTCACTTTATCTACCAGAAAGCGTTGGATCTCACTATTGAATTCAAAATGCATTTTAGAAATACTGGCGTTTTAGGGCTGGTTATATTCTTATTTGTGTCTTTTTATGTGCAACTGTGCACGGACTGATCCATGTGTGGGCCTTTAACACCGTGCATTTGAGTCTGTAGGCTAAGAGTTGAGGAATATTTCTTTTAGTAGGTGATTTCCCTGTTTTTTGTCTTTCATCCATCCTTACCTTGTGATCTGCGGTGAACTCTCTCAGTAATAGCAGCAGTGTACCACCAACCGAGGTTGATGACAGTGAAGCTCAGAATTACAGGGCCCTTAGCAGCACCTCTAGATTGGAACCCGCATTTGCTTACATGTTCTGCTCGACTCTCACACATATTAATCGTACGTTCTCCCATGTCTTAACAAAATTGTCAAGATACATTATGAATGTTTATATACGATAACAAATTTAGGCTTTTAATTAATGTACTCCTTCCGTTTTTGTTGCAAATATCTAGAAAACACACTTTCATCAGTCGCTGGTCAGTCAACTGGATTTAATAATGGTGGGAACTAGTGGAGCAATGGGCATTCCACTGAGAAATACCTCTTTGTTTGTGTGTGTCTGTGTGTGCGTGCGTGTAAGAAGCAAAGCCACCGTCATGCAAGGTGCTGTAATCCACTCGGTGACCTTTGGAACCTGCTCTGAAGTGTGTATAGAGTGCACACAGAAAGTGTTCAGAACCTTTCAAATTTTACCAAATTGTTTTATGTTACAACATGCAAGCAAAATTCAATTGGATTTTTTCTCGTCTTTTTTCCTATTCCAATTTATACAATACTCACCATTGTCCTCTCCAAATATGGTCACCTAATGAGTTCCCCACCCAATGGTTTATGTCACTCTAGCAATGTCCACTTCATGTATCCAGTCTTTGATCAAACTACACATAGTGGTGTGTGTGGAGAAAACCAGAAACCGAACATCACCTCATTAATGCCTTCCCTACAGTCAGACAGTGGTGGCAACTTTATGCTGTGGGGTTTTCTGTGACTCTGTCAGGGACCAGTGAGGATAGATGTAAAAAACAAGGCAGAAAAAATATAGTGAAAACCTTTTCCAGCGGCTAGAATGAAGGTTTACATTTCAACAAGACAATGACCAGAAGTATCCTGCCAAGATAACGCAGGAGTAGATTCGGGAAAACTATGGAAGTCATGTAAGAGCTCAGAGTCCAGACATTTACCCAATAGAGCATCTCAGGAAAGTCTAAAAAGGGCTGTGCATTAATGTTCCGTGTTCAACCTGGTTAATCCCTAATAATTATTCCAAGAAGAATGAGAGTAACCTCCGTAGAAAAGGTGTGCCAAGTTTTGAGAGTAATTTCCAAGAAGACCTGAGACTGCCAATGCTGACAAAAGTGCTTGAACCAATCAAGTATTACGTGAAGGGTCTGAATACTTATAGAAATTGTATCTTTCCGTCTTTTATTGTTAATAAAATTACAAAACGCTCCAACAACCTGTTTATGCTTTGTCAATGTGCATTGTTGTGTGTACATTGATGTGAAATAGGTTCAAAAGATGTATAAAAATGTGAAAAACTTCAAAGCTATGAAGGTGGTCTTATCCACCCAGTGACCCTCAGAGCCAGATGGTGTGTGACTGCGCGGCTGTGAGAGTGTTAGTCCCACCTCTGAGCCTCCTGGCACCACAGTCAGTTCCCCCACTCACCCACCCGTAATGCACAACTGACCCCCCCGCACCCGCACCCCTTCTACCTCCATGTTTTCAGTTGGGTGCGATCACATCAAAGTCAAACAGGGAGGATTACAGGTCTCTGTGCCCAGAGGGTTCCCAAGAAAGACCCCTCTCTTGCTCTTTTTCTAACTGTAACACTCTCTCCTCTTTCCTTTGCTGCCTCTCTCCATCGGGGCCCCTATAATCCCCGTGGTGTCAGGAGGTCAGAGGACCATGTCGTGGACTACCTGTCAGGACACATCACACAAAGCTGGATATGGAGAGATAACTAGCTTGGCTTGAATAGAGACAAAACAAAACTAGAAGACTAGTTAATGTTTCCCCCTCTGTTTTTCCTTTTAACCCTTCTTTTTCCCTTTTTCCCTCTTACATTTTGCATGTGAACTATTTGATTTGTGCTATTCATCAACACTTTTATTCTTCCCGCTTGTCCTTAGGTAAGATCAAATATTAAAGGTGCTTTTAAGTTAATGCACAATGAAAAACACAGGAAACCAATTTCTACATTTACATATTAATTTGATAATTTGAAGTGCCTACACTCATTAAGAATGATCATCTCTCATCATTTATATTTATGGTACCTATTCTCACCAGACAATGAAAAACATATTTTTAATGCCAGGCAATATCTTCGAATTCCGTCCCCTTCCTCAGCAGAAAACAAACCCTTTCAATCAATGTCCAAATAAATTTGACATGTTGGACAGAATTACAGTTTGAACATGACGATCCTGTTGTCTCTTTTGCATTACAGTTCACCTACTGTAGGTATGTGGGTCAGGTTCGCAGCCACATGAGGGCCAAGGTGGGCCAGTGCCACTATGATTGACAGCTGGCCCACCCAATCAGAAATGCCCGGCATTAACTTGAAATTCAAGGAACCCAAAAATAGCCATAATAATGTCATACAAAATTGTGTGAGATGGATTTTGTTTCAATTAAGTATAATTTTGTTACAAATATTTACAGAAATGCTCTTTTTGTTCATTTTTATTATTCTGCGCTTAATTTTGATTGGGTAAAGCTATGTGGGCGGGGCCGCAGCGTGCGTCAGTTAGCTGTGTCCTCTATCGCTGGAAGCTAGCATCGCAGGCTAGCTGTTAGCTGCACTGTTAATTGTTAGGCTACTCAAGAGTTCCCCCGCACGGTGATAAATGGAAAGCCAAGGTCGTTCTCTGCGAAGTGGTTCAAGGAGTTTACCTTTTGTGGAGTACAGTATTTCCAGAGATACCATTTAATGGAAGGTCCATCGTCATTTTCCTGCTGAGATGTAGGATCAGGACCAGATAATAACTGGATATAGAAACACATTCGTCAGGCTTGTGAAACTCACCTCACTTGTAAGTATCACGTACATGTGTTTTTGTTAATACTTAGCACAGGCTACTTTATATGGTTCTCTTCTCCATGGTCTTGACTAGCTACTTGACAAGTCTGTATGTTCGATGTTATCTATTTATGTAATCTATTTATCAATGTAGCCTATTATTGTTTGCCATTAATCCTCTGATCTGTGATGTAATCATGTGTTTAATATGTGGACAATTGCTGTAAGCTACTGCCTATATCGGAATCATAAAATTGAATGTAACAGATAGTGGCCCACCCTACTTCGCAAAGTCCACCCTGTTGAAAAATCCTGGCTACGCCACTGCTGTGGGTGTTAGGTTGGATTAAGGTGCAGCTGGAGATGGGACAACACAAGTCTTAATTTAGGAGCTCAGCGCTGCCATGACTTATGACAACTGTCAGACCGAGCAGGAGTTTGTCTGTTACCAGTAACTGGGGCAGAGTTGGGAAGTGGTTAAGCGCACATTGATATACTTAAAGGTCGATGGCTGCTGAAAAATATCACAGGTGAAGCACTTTTATACACAGTTAAAAAGTTAAATATGGTACACAATATAAGCTTTTTACTTTTGCTCACCTGCTCTGCATTCATTTGCATTTGATACATACAAAAACTGGAAGGAAATATTGGAGAAAAAACCTCAAGTGGAAACAATCAGTTCTGCAACTGTCAGAATTGTATTCATAGTTGCATTGAAGCTAATGATCCATTTAGCACTGGTATGTGTCCTATGTTGGCTTGAACACCCACTGGGCCGATAGAAACTCACTGAGAATGTGGTATTTCACGCTACTAATTGTGAAGGCATGGTAACCTCCGAGATATTTCTGCATCTGTTGAGCAAATGTTTGTAACAGCACAGAATCTGTACCATGAGGGTCGGCCTGCTGTAAGTGCAAACATTCTTTTCTTCCTCCCTGGCTTTTGAAGAATCTGAATCGGCATCTGCCTGGCAGGATTCAGTAATAATTCCTCATCAGGGTGGAGCAATAATATAATACGCTGGTGAAGATTCATCTTATCCTGCAAGCATTAAGTATGCAGTCGGTTGGAGGAAGCACCGGGACAATGAATGGGTTCCACAACATCTCCTCTTCCATTAGGAAAGCTTTCTACAGAAATGATCATCCACTTTATTCAGTCAGACGTCAGAACTCAAGATTAAATGAGATGAATGCCCTAAACCATCTGTTAATTAGCCGTGCAGATTGATTTAGTTTTTGTTGGACCAAGTAGTCACAGTCCACTCATCATGTCCAGTCTTTGAAACGAACCTTGAGTAGTTACTCCCAGAATTCTTTGCATGCTAGTTACTTAAATCCATGAGGATACTTGAGTCTATGAGCCAGAACGCCAGAATGGTGAATTCTCTGACAGGCCATGCAGATGTTACAGTATATTGAACATAGATAGTTTGAACAGTGGAAAAATCAAGCAAGTCAACTTGGTCAAATACCAGGACATCTTATATTATTCAAATTACCATCTGGATTAAATGTTTTGCTCCTAGATTAACCAGCCAACAAAAACACTGACGTCGGGGCACTTGTGTTAATCGTTTTTTTTTTTTTTTAAGTCAATATAGCATCATTAAATCCAATGAAGCATGAAGCATGCCTTTCCAACTCTGAAGCTCTTTTTCCTTTATTCTGGGTGTTTTATTTAAGGCTATATTCGTATGGTATACTCTCATAGTTGGCATACCAGATTATAAATTACCGAAAGACGTTTTTATGGGGCCTGGCCTTTGGTGTAAGAAGCCAACTTCTACTCTTACTGTATATTTCTCTCAAAGACCACAAGGAGAAGGCAGTCAAGCTTCTGGGACACTGCTGTTGTGCAGCTACAGACTAATTTAACCATGGCTGTTGAGGAGATTATGATAATATCCCCTGAAAAATGTTGGATACCCTTTACATTCTATAGCAGCATTCATGTAATGGAGTAAACAGTTCTGTTTTTGAAGGACTAATTTAATCCTGTCTGTGTTTGTGTACTGAGAGTTATATAACACAGTACGTCGATGGTTAAGTTACGAGTTAACAGTCTTATATAACATTATTTGATCATATAAAAAAAGAATCTTCACTCATAAAGCATGAATGGGGGAAGTGTATAGTTTGTGGAAACATTCTAGCTAACAGTATTTCTGAAAAATCTGAAAACAATATGACTTCATCACATGTTGAAGGAAATAATGTGGAAGTATCCTTTCACAGTATTAATTGATGCATTAAATGAATTGAATGGCGTAGATGCATGTTAGATGAACGGTAGACATTTTTGGGGAATTCTTGAATTTGATAAAATATAGGAGACCACAGGAGTAGATTTCAAAGTGAGACATTCAAGCCTGATTCAGGTCCCACTTCAATCCAAAGATCATTTCGGTTCATTGACTTGCAATAAAACAAAGATTTACTCTGATGCTATTGCAAAACTGAGCTCTCATCAATAGCAGAGAGGCTTGAGCTGAGACAAAAGGCTTTGTCAGGATCACAGCCTGTAGAGACATCAGACTGGTTTATGACAGACAGGTCAGCAGGGGGTGGACAGACGGGTGAAAACATACGGCAGACACACACACACACACACACACACACACACACACACACACACACACACACACACACACATACACTCACCCACCCACCCACCCACACCAATTGCTGTAATTGTGCACATGCCCATGTGCACTGAGGGCAAGTGTGCATTGTGTGTAACAATGCAGCCAAACGTGCAGACAACACACTCATACTGCAGGGAACCCCCTAATGTGAGACTCTTGACCTCTCTGTATGGGCATCATACACTGGTGTGAGTGGATTTCATGAGAGTGTGTGTCGGGGTTGCCAGGCGCAGTGAGCAACCTGCCAGTGGAATGACGACTAAAGAAATGGTATAACTGGGGAAACCACGGACACACACATCACACACGATCAGTCAGATTTTGTCCATGCTAAAAAAACTTTGCACAATTTGTGACAGTAATCTGAAGGTTTCATTTCAAATCTGATTTTAGTTTTACTCATGACACAGTCTATAAGGTCAAAGCAGATCGTGAGGACAATGTGGCACTAAAAGCGATGGACACTAATTGAGGATTTAGGCATGAAATTTAAATGTAATGGTGCAGTGTCGTTTGAAAACCACAGATCACAAACCTCAGTGCTCTTGTTCAACCTGCGCTATTGTTTGAAACATACACCAGTAGGCTGTAGAGGAGTGAGTTATGTTGTAGGAATTGTTGTACAACTTAAATGGATGTTTTCATTAGTTTTTCTCCCCGAGATCCTTTATCATCAAATGAATACATTAAAGCTAAATGTAAGGAAAGTAGACACTTATTTGTTCAGGAAAATGAACAAAGAAGAATTCAAACTAAAATATTAAGTGTAGAATGAAGTCAGAATCGAGTATTAAACAAGTGGAAATAGACATTTTCTAATGTTTCCAAACTACTCCTAAACGTTGCTCAAACTTACCCTCTCCTTCCCGTTTGTGTGTTTTTATAATACAGTATGTCGGCAGAGCCCGGCTGCCCAGCTGCCATGAATAGCTGACCCACACTTCAACTTGGAAGGGTGCAGAGGATGATGTAAACCCTCATATGCTATAAATGTATGCCAATTACCCTTTTACTGTGCATACAGTAGCTTTTCAGTCTACATACCGTCCACACCGGCATACTGTCAATATCTATCCGAAAATCTTCCTCTAGCTCAATCTCCCACCTCCTCCTTTTTTCTAAATACAGGTACACACTCAAGTTATAAGTCGTATGAGGCACGTCGAGTATGACGGCATCTTGACTGATTTCATGGGACACTGTGCCAGTAAGTAAGTTTAACCCCATACATACTGATTAACATCTATTTACAATTCATGTCAAATAGAGGAGTGCTCCTTCTAGTGATGTGGTATTGATCAACGCTCGTGTTTTAACAAACAAAATTAAGTGTAAAATCCTCAGCAAGTGCATTTTTCTGTTATTAAGACTAAGTCTCAGCAGCTGTCAGCACAGTATGGTCCCAAATTTGAGCGATCTCTGGATTTCGATGATACAAGTTCGAAGCAACTCTATTCATTCCTACGCCCTTAATATGACGTGAGTGGACATGTCTTACAGTGCAGGCTCGGACCAACACAGTCTGATTAAGTGATGACAATGAAAGAAAAATGTTCTTACAGGATGCAACCTAAATATACCGCAGCACACACATGCATATAGATACACAGAAAACAATACTGTGCGTGTCCCTGCCCCTTTCCACTCCCCTCCTCTTACCTCCCACCTATCCCTCCTCTCTTCAAGCCCTCCCTCCCTCTCTCTCTGTCTCTCTCCCCTCTTGAATTAAGTCCATTATTCCTGCCTGCTCTCCCTCTGAGCACTTCTACTCTGCCCAGCTCCTGTGAAAATTGTGTGTGTATGTGTGAACCTCTTGCGTGTGTGTGTTAAGAAGAGTTTTTATGTGTGTGTGCATAAGGTTGTGTATTTTCTGAAGTGGAGCCGGAGTGCAGCCGTTCATCAGTGAGACTGACTGCAGACTAGGGAATACTCAGATCTCGCTGCGCTTCTTTTTAACTCCTACACTTACTGCGCTTTGGAAGTTTTTAAGACTCACTGGACCAAAGTGTGACTTTGCCATCGCTCCCTTTTTGCCTTCAAGGCACCATTCCCTTTCCTGGAATTTTTTTTTTTAAGTTTTCTGAAAGGATTTGCTACCTGCCTCACACAGAATCGTATGTGTCCTAGCAATTTGAAATACAGCTGTTTTAGCAGGACTCCAAAATAACTTCTCTGTACAATTGAAGCGAATTCATACAGCACAAACTGAAAGATGGATTTTCTTCAAGCACATAGCCGGAACTCAGTGAGTGTGTGTAGGTGTGTATACAGCACTCTATAGACGGTACCAAAACAGGAGACTGTGTCTCATATGGACATGTTTGTTTTTTCTTGCAAAGGACAAACTATGGGATGTTAAACAGAACCAGCCGCATTTTAACAATGGAAAGGGTCAGTGCTGTTAGAGGCTTGTTGGGTTCAGGTGGACGCTGATCCCGATCTGGAATGTTCTGAACTCCTTTGGAATTTAGTTCCCCTGGAAACGGATGGACAGGTGAGTTAATTTTGACTTCGGTCCACTTAGGAGCATTTGGGGACACTGTTTTTCTCATCTAAGAGTTTAAGCCAAAAGAAAGATAATGGTTTGGCACTGATTATTTTGTAATGTTTCTAATGTTTTGAACAACCATTATGTTAGTTCAGTATGTACCTGAGTAGGAATATGATCTTTGTGGTGTATACCTAAATAACATGCTTCCAAGCTAACACAAACAAATCTAAGTAACTTCCATATGTTCAACACTTATAGAAAACTCGTATGAAAGCCATGAAGTTCCCTGGCTTTAATCAGCCTGCTGTGCTTGTGAATGGAACTTGTGCAGCAGTGGGTATTATTGCGCTGTTTCAAATCCAGTTATTTATTCCAAGTCATGCTGATGTTTTGCGGTCTGCCTTCTTAAAAAACTGGGTTGAAATAAGATCTGTTGTACCATTCAGCAGGGAAGAGTGTCTTGTCTTCTGTTTGGAGCGGCTCCAGTCAGGAGACCCGAGGCAGCTCTGTAAAGTCCTGACATGCCGCTGCTTCTGGATTTAACATGGCCAAATGGCCGGCTACCAGCGAGCAGCAGGCTGCCCTTTTAAACTTGGCTCCTTCACAAGGTTTTTCTTTCTGAGTAATATAGACACGGGATTGCATGGCGATTCTCCAGTAGCATTTTCATGCATTTATTCTACATCATGTATCAAGTTAATATCCATCATCGTGTTGAAGACTTGCATCAGCTCGAACTTAGTAGGCTGCATGACCTCTGCATTTTGGACAACATCAAGAGAGTTTTGTTGACTCAACATTTATTAATCAATCTCATCCAAACTTTGATTAGTAAGTAAAATTCAGTAAAATTAGCAAATAGCCACACAGAGTTTTGCAGACTGGGAAACTTTCCATTAAGAATGCTGGGCCAGATGGCTTGATACCATCTACCAGCCGAGCTTTGTAGCCTCCCTGGCTCCTTCATTCACTCCTGCTCTTTCAGAACAAACAGGCTCTCAGCCCTGATCGTCTCACTTTCTCTTTCTCACTGAAATCCCATAAAGACTGGTAGTCACTTTTTGTCTGTGGCTGCTTAACTTTGCTTGTGCGTGCGTGCGTGCGTGCGTGCGTGCGTGCGTGCGTGCGTGCGTGCGTGCGTGCGTGCGTGCGTCAAACTCGTTGTCTGTGTCACAGGACCCTCTGCTGAAACAATACTTTACTTCCAAGCTTCATTACATACAGATCCTGCTATAAACCATATGTGACCTTCGTATGAGCAAAGAGAGCATCTGACTCCTTCAATTGAGAAATAGACAGAGAAAATCATTGTTCTTAAGTACTTCAAATATCAATCTTACTGTCAAGGAACCAACATCTTGAAATTTTTTTAACTCAAAAAGGTATTCGCATTCAAACCTGCTTTAGTCTCGATTTAATTCCCCTATCTCCACTATCAAGCGGTCGTGATCAAAGTTTCTTACAATTAGGCATTGCTCTTCATCAGCTGTTGTCATCTTACGATGCTGAAACCTCTCTTCCTGCTGCACATGTGGTTTCAACTGCTCCTTCAAGATATTATCAGTAAAACTGCACATCCCTTTTTATCACCTGCCCATCTGCCCGGACTCCTCACTGCAGGTCTGAGACTTTCTGCTCTCATGTGATCTGCTTTTTATTTGTTTCTCTGGAGAGCAGCAAGCCGATTTTCATCAGGGCTATTATATTACAGCTGTTAACACACACACACACACACACACACACACACCAGCTTTACTTATTGTTATCACTTTCACTGTGGTAGCTTACTGAACTATGCAAATGGAGAACACTGACACGTGAACAATTTAAGGGCATAGTTCATAAATAACACAGGTTCTGTGTGTTTTTTCAACACATTCTCACTGCTAACTTGTCAAATACAACAGCTTGATCAATGACCCAATACTTTAAACTATTACACTCCTACACCTGTTTGAGTTTTAGAGCTACATTGTGTTCCAAAACAAAACAATCTGCACATATAACAATGTGTTCGAGCTCTGGTTGATTTCTGTTTAGGAACTGTAGCACTTGTTTAGGGTTCAAGTTACCACTTCCTTACGATTATGTGACATTTATTGTGTCTTTCACTGGATTGGTTACAATAATGACCATGTGGTTAAGGTTAAGGTACAATGGGGTTTTTTCAACAAACAGTCTTGACTCGTAGTTTCATTGTGAATTTCAAAAGTTTCCCTTGTGAAATTCACAGCTGATCAATGCGAGCCGCTCGCCTGTGACAAGAATCAGGTCAATGTGGAAATATACTTCATGGGCTTATGATAAACTGGATTTACAATTAATTTGCTGAATCTCCCCCGTCTGGCAAACCGTTGCAATAGCCAACACAACCTGCTTTTTGCAGTCATTTTCCTCTGTTAAGCTGAGAGCCAATCTCTCTCTTTCTTCTCTTTTTCCCTCCATTTATCCCTCATCTTTTCATTTCTCTATCGCAGGGAGGCTTAGACTTTTTGGTCCCAGGCCAGGGAAACTTTTTTCTCCCTGCAGGCGAAACAATTGGCTCCTTTCTCTCTGTCACCTTTTGTCTCGCTCATTTTCTTCTCCATCCATCCCTCCCTCCCTCCATTGCATTCCCTTCACTGTGGGACTTTATGCATGCAGCTAGGCTGCCGGAATGATGCTGTGTTCCACCACTTCCTCCTGCGATCCTTCATATACTTCTGCACTCACTTCCCCATTCTAACTGTTCATTTTCCACGCTTATAGCCACTTTCTTTATACCTCCCTCTCTCCCTTCGTCTCTCACCACTATCTTTCTTTTCCTCCTTTTATTTTCTGTATCTGTCCTTGCCCTCCAATAATGCCTCTTTCTGTCTTTCCCTCCTCCAAATGTTTATTTCTTCCTTGCATCCTCACCTCCTCCTGTACCCCCCTTCTCTATTACTCTCGATTGGCCCTGAGTGTGTTTCCATCTCTCTTTGCTAACTTGTGTTAATGAAGGACTACAGGTTAAACTGCTATAACCATTCATTCATTATTGTGTACTGTACTCTAGGCTTGCACTCTAACCTCGTTGTGAAAAGCCGGAATCACCCTGAAGGCGGGCAGCTTTGTCTGCTCATCTCTATTTAGGCTGGTTTTTGACAGGACGGCTTGCCCCGCCCCCCTCCTCTAAAGAATTTCCTCTCTGTGTCTTTCTCTTTATTTTTAATCCACTCCCTCTTGGCATGCTGCTTCTGTGTCTATTGAAGCTGAACTGAATGCAAGTGTCAGTGGGCCCAGTGGCTTTTTTATTAAGATGCATTATGGAGAATGCAAGCAGTTTGTGTATTTGTGTGTGCGTTAGTGTGCTCGCAGATCTGAGTGCTGAGAAGCAGGTGTTTAGATGAGAGTATATGTTCCTGCACAGATGCATATCAATGTGTCTGTGAGTGTGTGTGTGTGTCCACTCAGGGCTTTCGGATGAGATGAGGATGCTCAGGGAACAATAATGCGATATTCAATTTATGACTGTAGATCAGGAAAATACACATACACACCAACACATGCACACAGCTTGGAGAGACTCAGAGGAACAATGAGTGTTTGTTCCTTTTATAGCAGCCGACAGGAGTGTAAGGGATTTGCCGCTGCCCCTGTCAATCCCAGGGCCGTGACGTTATATGTGAGTGAGTATGCTTCTGTTGGAGAGTCAAGGAACTGAGGAGAGTGCTGACGTCCTTCTCCTAGAAATACTGCAGCATCTTTGTGTCTCAGCACAAAACTGAGAACACGCACACACCCTCTGGTTCTTCCTGTCTCACACAAAGGAGTTATTAATGCATTTCACACGTATAATCACTTCCGTGGTGTTGCTCTGAGTTAATTTAATGTTTTTTTGTACTTTACACCAGAACTTCACAGACCAGCGCTCCAAAAATATCCCAGACAACTCATACCACACAACACCTCTTTGTTCACTTCTGAAACAGTGAGCTGAGGACGGCAGGTTGTGTGCTGTTTAAGGCTTGCATATGCACTTTTGTCCATTCACAACTGTGCGTATGCGTGTGTGTTTATGTACTGCAGGATATATGGGGGTTTATGTTCCTGTCCTGTTGTGTTGTGGCCTGGGAGCTGTGAGCTTATGAGGGCTCTCTTGTCTCTGTGCCTCAATAGCTCCATTATTCCTGAAAGTCTGTGCCAACAGCCTAGACGACACTGTGTGTGAAGGACATGTGTGTATATTCTCAACTTTGTCAATTCGGGTGATCACCATGCATAAAAGTTAATGCAATGTATTGTTTAAATTGAATGAGGTGACTTCTGCAAAAAAATACTAATTTGTCATACTGCATGAAAATTTGTGTTGAAATCTGTAGGAGCTGCTCTCGTAGGACTCTGGGCTCACTCTGTGGTTTGTCACAGGAGCTCTGATGCTGACTGGGTTTGCATGCTAGCTCACATGTGGGATACATTTTAGGGATTAAGGGCAATTTGGGCTGAGAACCCACTCAAGCTCACAGTACCTTAGCCAAATTACGGCCAGTGCATGGTATCTAATATAGGCTACTGCCTGGCTAGATGAGCTTCTAATACGCTTTCTTCAATTCCAGGACAATGGGCAGGTTTATACAGAGGAGACCAGCTGGTACAGAAGGATAGAGGCCCCTGTTAGGAGTGAAGAATTCAAAAAGATTTATAGTGAAACAGCAGTCTGCTTGTTACTGACTGACTGGTAGAACTGTGAGTTGTCATGTAATAAATGAGACTTTATTGTTACAGCTGACGACAGAGACAAATTAACTGAGCGAGAGTTGTGTGTCTGTGCCCACTTTTTTACAATACAGCATTCACATACATGTTGGCTTTCAAACCAGTGACCTAATTTCTGCTGGTTTATTTCACCGTACTAACAACTGGGGCATAAAGTTATTGGGGAGTTTTCTGAAGCAATAACAAACCGTTCTTTTAAATTTGACTCCAGTTCTCAAATCATTTTCCATACTCCCTGAACATGCTACATTGACAGTCAGACAAGCAAGACAAGCCTGGTTAACTTACAAATAAATATTCCCGAAGCCAAGATCAACATCTTGTAGCTTACTGTGTCATTAAATACTGACACCAATTCAAACAAACAGTTTTTTGTGCGGCTGAACTCTCTGACAAGTGACTTTCTGTGACACACTGATGCACTCGTCCATGATCACATCCATCCGCTGACAGCTTGTTAGGGTTCAGCGTCATTGATGACGAGATCTCATCTGGTGGTACCGTCTGGCAGTGTGGCGAGAGAGCGAGAGGGAGTGTGAGCAAGCAAGAGAGAGAGAGAGAGTTGGCAGGGGAACAGACACAGAGACATTGTGCTTGGTTTGGCAGCGGCCCTAACCTATCTCAATCACACACACACACACACACACACACACACACAGTTTACATCACCATGGTCAGTCAAGTGTTTTGTGTACGTGTGTGCCTCTTGAAGAGATTATAGTGTTGTTGCCATAATGGTGGTTGTCTTTAACACAGCCCGGAATTGTCATCAATCTTGCTCTGACTACATAAACGTCAGATGCCAGTTTGTGTGTGTGTGTGTGTGTGTGTGTGTGTGTGTGTGTGTGAAGGGGCATCCCTGGCACACATTGGTGATGGTGTCCATTTCTAAACCCTCTCCGTCTCTGTCTCTATTTTTAGATCTCTATGACTTGGTGTGATGTTATTATCCCATCTTGGACGTGAGAGGTGAATTTGGTTGTCCTTCTCGGGAGGAGCCTTGGATCTCCAAAGAGAACTCTTCGGAACCAAGGAGGACGTTATAG